>JAKOGI010000214.1:149612-199612 GCA_029747015.1 Carnegiea gigantea
TGATATTGATGAAATTGTAATGTTAAGTAGCAAAGAAGATGAAAGGACCCGGTATAATTGGTCGGCAATTGATTTGGCAAACATCTCTATTGTATGAATTTTTACTTGCCAATTTACTTTGGTTCAAAACTTGAGTGATAAAATGTTTCCTTTTCATTTGACATTGCTTTTGCCTAGTAATGTTCATTTTTTTTTTTTTTTTTGATAAGGAAAAGGTAATATATTAATATAGAAAGATCAGAAGCTCGGCTGCACAGTGAGCATCATACAAAAGGCTATATACAACCTAAGTGTAAACTATCCACACAATCAATTAGATCAATAGAGGAAGAGCTAAACTTTTCATTCTTCCAAAAGTAGAGAATCTTGATGAAATTCTCTTTTAAACGCTGAAGAGGGGTTTCTATGCTTTCAAAAAATCTTCTGTTTCTCTCTCTCCAAATACTTCAAAAGATGACATGAGGTAGGACCATGGCTTCTTCCTTCTTCTTCTTAACTTTCATACCAAAGAAACCCTCCCACGCCAAAAGATGGTTCCTAATAGAATCAAGAGCAACCCAAGAAATTTCCAAGCAACTGAAAGCTAGATTCCAAAGTATGCTCTCAAACTAACAGTGGAGCAATAAATGATTCGTAGATTCAAAGTCCCTTCTATACATGAAGCATCTATTCACCAAAATTTTTTCCCTTTTTTGTAAGTTGTCACACGTTAGTGTGTTTCCATGTGTAGCTTCCCATATAAAGAAAGAAACCTTTAAGGGGGTTAAAGACTTCCATATGAGCTTGCAAGGGTAACCTTTTTTAGAATGAATCTCCCGTGGTGAAAACTTCCCATCAAGAAGCTTCAAATAAAAAGATCTAACAGTGAAGCACCTCTGAGTGATTAGATCCCACCTCACTCTGTCAATTGAAGATTCTCCTACTTTAACCTCATTAAGCTTATTAAAAAAGCTTACCAAGGAATCATCATCAACGAATCCATCTCAAACAAAAATAGGGGCCCAAATATTGTTACCAGAAATCTGCTCCCGATAATCAGTAACAGAGGCATTTTTGTCCACCGTCAAAACATAAAGGCTAGGGAACAGGTCTTTCAAAGGAATCTTGCCGCACTAGCGATCATGCCAAAAAAAGACTGAAGAACCATCTCTTACCTCAAAGGAACAGTGTGGAAAGAATCTCCCCCAACCTTTGGAGATATATCTCCAAAGACTGTACCCATAAGAGCCCTTTGCGATAGAGGGAAACCATCCGAATCCATCATCCCCATATTTGATGGTAACTATCTTCCTCCACAGATTGCCCTTTTTATTCATAAATCTCCATAGCCACTTACGAAGAGGGGCCTTGTTAAAGAGTCGCAAGTCCCTTAAACTTAACCTGCCTAAATATAGTGGTTGCTTCACAGTGTTCCATCTCACAAGATGAAACTTGAAGTCACTCCCAAAAGAACCCTAAAGAAAATTTCTCTCAATTGTTTCTAATTTATTGGCCACTAAAGAAGTTAAGGGAAAGAGAGAGAGGAAGTAAGTCGGGATACTTGAGAGAACACTCTTGATGAGAGTTAATCTCCCCCCTTTGGAAAGTTACACAGACTTTCATCCAGAAAGTCTTTCTCAAATTTCTCGACAATTGGGTCCCAAATGGCTTTCTCCTTAAATTTTGCAGCGAGAGGGAGACCTAGGTTAGTAGTCGGAAAGGCATCAATATTGCAACCTGCAAGCAGTTGAATATTATCCATATGTCCAGTAGGCAGGATAGAGCTCTTTGCCGAGTCAACCCTGAGACCCGAAATCGCCTGAAACCAAGTAAGCACACAACAAAGGTTCACCATCTGCTCACAATCATTTTCACAAAGTCGTCCGCAAAAAGAAGATGAGAGACACTCATAGTTGTCATACTCGAGCGGCCCGCTTTATACCCAGATATAAGCCCTGCACTAGATGCCGAATCAATCATCCTTGTAAATACTTCCATGACCTGCAAAAACAAAAGATAAAGGGTCTCCCTGACGAAGACCTCTAGAAACCGAAAAAGAACTCCATTGGAGAACCATTGACAAGAATTACAAAGGATGTAGAGGATATGCAATGGCGGATCCATCTAACCCACTTTTCCCCAAAGCCCATTCTTTTCATAACATACAACAAACCCACTTCACATGATCGTAAGCTTTCTCAATATCCAACTTACAAACGACTCCCGGCTTTCTCGTCTTGACCCTAGAATCAATAAGCTTATTTGCTATAAGCGCTGCATCAATGATCTGATGGCGTCCAACAAAGGCATTTTGGTTCTCTGAAATAAGATTTCTAATGATGCTTTTTAACCTTCGGGCTAAAACCTTGGAAAGCAACTTATAAATGCATCCAACCAAGCTGATTGGCTGAAAGTCTCTAATATTTTCAGCATTTGCTTTTTTAGGAATAAGACTAATAAAAGTGGCATTGAGGCTGGCCACAAATCTTCCTGAAGAGGAAAACTCGGTAAACATTCTCATCACATCTCCACTGACAGTGTCCCAATTGCCTTGAAGGAATGCCATAGTCATACCGTCAGGTTTGGGTGCCTTATTCCTACAGCAATCTAGAAGGGCCTTAGTAATTTCTTCTTCACTGAAAGGCATCTCAATAAACGCCTTATCAAAGTCTCGTAACAAGGGCAAAGGCAAACTATCAACTTTAGGTCTCCATGATTCAAACTCGGAAAAATGAGATTTGTAGAAGTTGTAGATTGTAGACTTCATATCTGGGTGAGCATCATATTGAACCCCATCCACCACCACAAAACACATAGAGTTAAACTTCCTACTCATATTAGCTACCCTATGGAAGAATTTGGTGTTATGATCGCCTGCCTTAAGCCATAAAGCCCTTGACTTTTGTCTCCAAGAGATTTCCTCCATTAAAATAATTTTAGCCCAATTCTGTTTTGCATCCCTTCTTTGCTGAATTTCAACACTAGTAAGGCTGGAAGTCTTTTCTTTCACATCGAGAGAATTTATAATTCCCAAAAGGTTATACTTTTGAGTCTTTTTGATCAGGAAAAGAATAAATATATTTCATTAACAAAAGGGTGGATGCAAAGCTAGCATCCTAAAAAAGGCTATATACATCTCATATGCACACTATCCACAAAATCTAAAAGATCAAAAGAAGAGTAACAAAAGATTCTTTTGTCCCAAAAATAGAGAGACCTAATGAAATAATCTTTAAAACATTGAAGCAACATTTCCACCCTCAAAGACTCTCCTATTTCTTTCGCCCCAAATGTTCCAAAAAATTGTATGAGGAAATAATATGCCATTCTTCTTTTTAGCTTTCCTGCCAAAAAAATCCCTTCTAAGCAAAGAGGTGATCCGAAATAGAATTGGACATAACCCAAGAAACTCCTAAGCAACTAAAGGCTAAATCCTAAGGAGCTCTTTGCAAAAGGGAAATGAAGTAATAAGTGGTTCATCGATTTTGATGCAGCTTTGCATAAGGGGCACCGATTCTCCAAGATCTTACCCCTCTTTTGCAAATTATAGTAAGTCAAAATAATGCCATGGGCAGCCTCCCAAACAGAAAAAAGACACTCCTAATGGAGCTAGAGATTTTCAAATAATCTTCCATGGAAAACGCATTCCCAATATCTGGTGCAAAGGTGAAGAAGGCACAGAGGCAAGCTTCATATAATAAGACTTCATCGTGAAGCTCCTTTCAGGATTGAGATCCCATCTGACTGAATCAAGAGAGGATTGCCCGATAGGAATCCCATTCAGCTTAATAAGCAAGCTTATAAGGGAGGTGTCATCCACTAAGGCATCACGAATAAAAATAGGTGACCAAATGCACGACCAAGATACATGGTCACAATATGCAGCCACAGTAGCTTCTTTATTCTCCGCAAGAGCATAAAGAGAAGGGAAAAGGCCCCTCAAAGGAGCACCTTCACACCAACGGTCATGCCAAAACAAAATGGTAGAGCTAGCGCCCACCTCAAAAGATAGATGAGGAAAAAATCTATCCCATCCTTTACAAATAAACCTCCAAAGGCTTACTCCATAAGGATCATTAGGTCTAGAAGGAAGCCACCCAAGCCCCTTCTCACCATACTTAGTACAAATCACCCTCCTCCAAAAGTTGGTCTTCTCATTCATGAATCTCCCTAGCCACTTACCAAGCAAAGCCTCATTAAAGAGCTTCAGGTCTCTAATTCCCAACCCTCCTCGTGACATGGAAAGCTTAACAATACCCCATCTCACTAAATGATCCTTGAAATCACCACTGAAAGAGCCCCAAAGGAATTTCCTTTGAATGGCTTCCAACTTGGGTGCCACTGACACCAGTATCGGAAAAAGAGATAGGAAGTAAGTGGGAATGCTAGAAAGAACGCTTCGGATGAGAGTGAGTCTACCACCCTTAGAAAGATAGTTGGCTCTCCATCCAGAGAGCTTTTTCTCAAATCTTTCTACTACTGGCTCTCAGATGGAGTTATCTTTGAATTTTGTTTCAAGAGGGAGACCAAGATAGTAGGTAGGAAAAGAATTCACAGTGCATCCTAACACACTTGCTGGCAATTGGATATTGTCCACCTAGCCCACCGGCAAAATAGCATTTTTTGACATGTTAACTCGTAGACCAGACACTGCCTCCAACCAAATAAAAATACAACGTAGGTTCACTATCTGCTCACAATCATTGTTACAAAAAATGAATGTATCATTAGCAAAGAGAAGATTATACTTTTGAGTCTTGATGTCTCCAAACACATCCCTATTCCACTTCTTAAGCTTCTTTTTGACAAACTTAAGCTTATTTGCAACAATATAACTAGCAAAACCCTTAACTTGAGCCTCCCCCCACCAATCTTTGATAAGATCCGAGAATCCCTCAAATTCTAACCACATATTCTCAAACTTGAAAGGAGTCCTACCCCTTTCTAGCCTCGTTGTCTCAAGACAAATAGGAAAGTGATCCGAAATAGGACTGGTCAGCCTCTGCCAACACAAGAAAGCGGTCCAACCTTGAACATACTGATTCATCTCCACTCCTGGACGAAGTAAAGGCTCCCCCCCTCAAGGGAAGATCCATCAAGGCTGAGTAATTGATGAAATCCTGAAACTCCACCGATGCATTAGAAGGACAAACGCCTGTGCTTCTTTCTTGATAATGCAAAATTTCATTAAAATCCCCCTATACACCAAGGCATCTCGAATACGTCGCGGTTCGTCCCACATTTTTAGTTTGTCAACTCTAACATGCAGACCATAAACACCAATAAAGGCCCAAGAGATGCTGTCATCAACCAATTGCAAAATGCATGTGATCGAAAATTCACCACAATATGAAGAAATCAATTGGAAAGAATTTTTATTCCACAATACTAAAATTCCTCCAGTTGAACCTATCGCCTTGAGAACCACGAACCCAACAGGTTGGTTTCCCCAAATGCTACGAATATGAGAAAGCTCCTCAAGTTTTGGCTTTTGAAGACAAATGAGATCACAATTCCAATCCGTCAAAAAATTTTTAAGCAAAACCCTCTTATCACGATGATTAAAACCCCTTACATTCCAAGAGATAAACCTAAACATAAGGCACCATCAACCCACTAGTAGAAGTACATGGCCTATAATAGTTAACTCCAAACCCTAGTCTCCGAAGCTCTCTCTGCTCTTGGTCGATGGCGGTGTTCTTTGCACAGCTGGCTTGGGCGTAACATTGCTACTCTTGATTCTAGATAGAAGCTGAATTACCTTATGCTCATAACCAGAGAAGGCCACCCCAATGCAGGCGACAATGCTTTTAAGTTTGGAGGCCACCCACTTGGAAACATTACCAGAATTAACATTCTCACCATCCCAAATATCTTCCACAGAATAGGAATTGCTAGGCCCATGAAAATAATTGTAATCAACGGCGAGCGGCGCTACCTCATCAACTCTGAGCAACTACCTATTGGTACCAACGGCCAGTCATGCCCAGCAAGCTCTTGAGTTGTGTCCGGAACCTGGAAGCAGGAGCATTATTGCAAGAGTTCACTCATTGCAATTGCGTCACGAACCACTTCCTAAGGTAAATCACGAGGAACACCACCGCATAAATCCAACCCCCAAGTATGTGCTGAAAGTGATGACTGATTACCTATAGAGAACAAAGAAGATGGGGCATTAACCACTGAGGAGGGGGATTGGTCCTTCTTTTTAAAGAACCAAGGCAAGCTCATAGAAGATGATGGAGCCAGCTTGTTAGAAAGATTGGAAGAATCTGATATAGGATGAATGTCCAAAACCATAGAACCCTTGTGCACTTAGTGAGAGACTATAGCATCCCTTGTCAAAGAAACAAAAGTGTTGCCAGAAGCCTGTCCACAAATTTTAGCTTCAAAGAGAGCAGGATCAAAAGATTTAGCCTCATCTGATGAAGGAGCACTTGTATCACGCACAAGCAATGCGTCTGAAGGCCAATTTGCACAGACAGAAGCAATGCGTCTGAAGGCCAATTTGCACAGACAGAGACTATGCCCTCACTGCTTGACCCATTACTCTCATGCACCCTATTCCTTTTATTCTCGAAACTGTTGCGTTGGGAGTAAACTTGAGTACTCACCGAACTAGATGCTCTTATACCAAGCTCTGTAACGACCCTTTGCTTTCCTCTGTCCCACTGTCCCCCTGCATATGCTTGGATAACGAAAGCTCTTCAACAGCTTCATTAACATTCCTCGCAGGCGTAGTTGTAGCAACATGTGGGACCGAACGAAGGAAACATTCTAGTTCACCAGTAAAACCACACTTTGGACAACAACTCGGAGGTGGAGAAGGAGGTAGAGGTGGAGGCACAACACCATGTGCCAGTGTCACTTGGTGTGGGGGCCTCCTCAATGCTCCCGATGCTCCTAAGAAAGCGAGATTGACAATCTTAGTAAGAGCATCGAAGATTTTTGCCTAACCCCTCTCATTCTAGCTTGTTTGGAAAATAACAGAAGTTCTCTTGCCCTTGTTTATAACAGCTGTAGAAATTTTCCCACTCTATTTCTCTTAGATTCTAAAAGAAAAATACTTGAGCCTCGACGCACTTGGTTACACCAATTGGAGGATTTAGACTTAAAAAATCTGCCCGAGGCCCTCAATAACCATAAAGCAACATTCTTTGGCAGCAAAAGTGAGGTCCTCCTTCCCCTCCCATTCTCAGAAATTTTCAAGACATCCTTTGCAGTCCCTACAATAGCTAAATCAAAGGATTTGCTTTGGATTGCCACAAACCTCTTGCAGCCTTCTCTCATAGTATGAGTCACAGCAAGCTAACTAAAAGACAAGGACCATTATCCAGGTAGAAGCACACGCCATCAGCTGCAGAGAATGAAAAACGTACAGACCTGGCCCTAGAGCACTTCAGACAGCCTCTTCTGAACTGAAAAAAGAAAAATTTGAAACCTCCGGGCACTCTCCGGTGACCGGAAAAGTCGCCGGCAATAGGTCTCCAGCGAGAAACCCTACCGGCAGCAACAGAAACTACTGGCTGCTGCAGTGGAAACCTCAAAAAGGTAGAAACCAAAAGGAAACAAGCAAATCTGGAAAAAAACCACTCTGTTGCAACTGAGAAGGTCGCCGGCACATGGCCGCCAATTGAACCCTCACCGTCGGCAACAGGGAATGCCGGCACCCACCGCAAAAGCCTCACCCAAGTGAGAAACCCGTAGAATATGAGTAGATCTAAAGAAAAAACGAGGAAGCTGGCCGTGGAAGATACACCGGCCGCCGGTGAGCATAGTCGACGGAGGCTCCCGGAGGCCCAAGGTCTAGCGAACCCCCAGGTAGATCTCCGATGACCTTGAGTTAGCCCTGAGACGCCCACGAAGCACACTACTTGGTCGCTCTCTCTCTCTCTCTCTCCCCCCCCCCGACATAAACCTAGTAGTGTTCATAGCATTTAGGATATTTCTCATGTTTTTCTTCTCAAATGTTTATGTTATTCTTAGATTGATTTTCATCTTCAATAAAATCTCTCTTTCTAATCTTGTTTATCTAATAGTCAGTTTTACTCAACTTATGAATCATGATTGTATAAGTTGCGGAAGTTGTAAGATAGACAAAATTTCGTGGTGTCTTGGTGTTTCAATTATTTAATAATTAATAATATTTATTTTATATTATGCATTTTACACAATTGAGATTGGTTATGAGTAGTTGTAATCCTTTCAACAAGTATCATTAGGTGTTTTAAAAAAATTATGTAATGAGAATGGGCTTATGGTGTCGTATTAATTATGTCCTAGTCTTCAGTTATCAAATTTGTTTTCCTTCATGTCATGGCTTTTCAAGGTCAAATTTTGTGAATGTTAACTAGTTTTACTAACAAATATAGAACTTTTAAGCACATATTTTAAGTAATAACATTTTAGTATTTAGCTTCAAGATCATTTTATGATCAAAACATTTCCCCCGCCCCCAAATTTACCCCTTGAAATAAATATATGAAGATCAAAATGTGACCGATGGGGTATTTTCTTAAGTCACTACTCAAAATTTGCATATCAACGGTCCAAAATTTCGAGGTCCGCTACTGATGAGAGCTAATTTTCTTCGGTGAGGCTCTCTCCATGGTTAGGTTTGGGATGTTACGTATTGCAAAGTTACTCCTATAGGGGTGGATAGATTGATTCCCCTCTCTCTCTCTTTCTCTGTGTGTGTGGGGGGGGGGGGTTTGTCTTTTGGGGAGGGGGTGTTCACTGTGGTCTTTGATAAAGAATTGTGGTATTTATTAGATAAAGAATTTCGAACTTTTTTTTTTCACAGCGTGGTTTACTTAACCAAAAAAAGAAAAAAAAAGAAAAATGGATAGTGTTCAGAGTTGTATAGAGATTTAAACAGCACATACACCCCCCTCGGGGGCCGGCAGGGGCCATGCAAATTAGTAGTACAAAGGCCTTGTTTGCAAACAACTGTTAGTTGTTAGCTATTTGAATTAGCTGCTTGTTTTAGCTGTTTAAGTTTGCTGTTTGTAGAAATATTATTTGGTAAAGTTAGCTGTTTCTAATAAAGATGTTTGGTAAAATTGCAATTATATCTTTATCTCTAAATTACTTTTTAATATAACATATTTTTTTTATTTATTGGTCATCTTATTTTCTTTTTAAAAATAATTAATTTTGTGTCATATTTATAAGTTAGCTTCATTCGTGATCCCAAAAAAATTCATTTATAAGATTTTACTTTCTTACTAATTCTATATAATCTGTATTCATCATTTACCTTATTTCTTTTCAATTTGTATTTATTAATGATTTGTACATTTTATATCGTTATTTTATTATTTATTAGATTTTTTTGGGGTTACGCATTGAAATTGAAATTTATATGAATTTCTAATGACTTTATCTCATTAGACTCAATTCATACAAAACATAATATTAAATGTTATTATTTATTTGCATCAATTGAAAGCTCATTGTCTACATAATCGGAAGGGGGGCTAAATAATCTATAGCATAAATATCAAACGACCATAAAAGTGCATGGTGAAAGAATCAAATAAGCTTAACATAATACAATAACAAAATTAGAAAATCTACACCAAATACACTACTTGGCTAAAAAAATGTAAACATCGAAAGAGAAAATGCAATTGTTTTATTTTTTGGTCCCTAAAAAAATAAAACAAGGAAAGATCCCTACTCGTTAATCCTCAAGACCTAACTAGGTTTAAGTTCATAAAAGCAATATTCTATGACTATAATTTAATGGCATATAGTGTAATTTTTTAAAACTATTGGGGAAATGTATCATTTCTACAAAAAGCTCTTTGGGGTCAAACAGGTGTTTGGGTCAAACAACTATTTTAAACAATTGTTTACCAAACACCTATTTAGTTGTTTGACTTGGTCAAAACAGTTAAAGCTCCCCAAGCAACTCTTTCTTCCCAAAAATTGTTGCTATCAAATACCTCCCAAGTCAAAATGGTTAAGGGATGGAGAGAGGGGAATAATAGGCTAATGCTTGCCAGTCACCCGGGACAATCCTTCCAAAAGTAACCTCTATTTAGTTATTCAACCTGAAATTTTTTTTTTTTGGGATCAGGAAAAGAATAAATATATATCATTAACAAAAGGCTGGATGCACAGTTAGCATCCTACACAAGACTATACACATCCCATATGCACACTATGCACAAAATCTAGGAGATCAAGAGGAGAGTGACAAAAGATCCCTTTGTTCCAAAAATAGAGAGACATGATGAAATAATCTTTAAAACATTGAAGCGGCATCTCCACACCCTCAAAGACTCTCTTATTTCTTTCACGCCAAATACCCCAAAAAATTGCATGAGGAAATAAACTGATATTCTTCTTTTTTGCTTTCATACCAAAAAAGCCCTCCCATGCATAGAGGTGATCCGAAATAGAATTGGACATATCCCAAGAAACTCCTAAGCAACTAAAGGCTAGGCGCCAAAGAGCTCTTGCAAAAGGGCAATGAAGCAATAAGTGGTTCACCGATTCTGCTGCAGCCTTGCACAACGGTCATCGGTTCACTAAGATCTTACCCCTCTTTTGCAAATTATCATAAGTCAAAATACTCTCATGGGTAGCCTCCCCAACAAAAAAAGACACTCTAAATGGAGCCAGAGATTTCCAAATAATCTTCCATGGAAAACACATTCCCAATATTCGATGCAAAGGTGAAGAAGGCACAGAAGCAAGCTTCATATAATAAGACTTCATCGTGAAGCTCCTTTCAGGATTGAGATCCCATCTGACTGAATCAAGAGAGGATTGCCCGATAGGAATCCCATTCAGCTTAATAAGCAAGCTTATAAGGGAGGTGTCATCCACTAAGGCATCACGAATAAAAATAGGTGACCAAATGCACGACCAAGATACATGGTCACAATATGCAGCCACAGTAGCTTCTTTATTCTCCGCAAGAGCATAAAGAGAAGGGAAAAGGTCCCTCAAAGGAGCACCTTCACACCAACGGTCATGCCAAAACAAAATGGTAGAGCTAGCGCCCACCTCAAAAGATAGATGAGGAAAAAATCTATCCCATTCTTTACAAATAAACCTCTAAAGGCTTACTCCATAAGGACCATTAGGTCTAGAAGGAAACCACCCAAGCCCCTCCTTACCATACTTAGTAAAAATCACCCTCCTCCAAAGGTTGGTCTTCTCATTCATGAATCTCCATAGCCACTTACCAAGCAAAGCCTCATTAAAAAGCTTCAGGTTTCTAATTCCCAGCCCTTCTCGTGACATGGAAAGCTTAACAATATCCCATCTCACTAAATGATCCTTGAAATCACCACTGAAAGAGCCCCAAAGGAATTTCCTTTGAATGGCTTCCAACTTGGCCGCCACTGATACCGGTATCGGAAAAAGAGATAGGAAGTAAGTGGGAATGCTAGAAAGAACGCTTCGGATGAGAGTGAGTCTACCACCCTTAGAAAGATAGTTGGCTCTCCATCCAGAGAGCTTTTTCTCAAATCTTTCTACTACTGGCTCCCAGATAGATTTATCTTTGAATTTTGCTCCAAGAGGGAGACCAATATAGTACGTAGGAAAAGAATCCACGATGCATCCTGGCATACCCGCTAGCAATTGGATGTTATCCACCTGGCCTACCGGCAAAATAGAGCTTTTTGCCAAGTTGACTTGTAGATCAGAGACTGCCTCAAACCAAATAAGAATACAACGCAGGTCCAGCATCTGCGCACAATCATTGTAACAAAAATGATTGTATCATCAGCAAAGAGAAGATGGGATACATTAATGGTAGTTGAATTCCTTCGGCCTAATGAAAGCCCAGATAGGAGACCTGCTGAAGTAGCTGCAAGCAACATCCTGGTGAAAACCTCCATGACCAACAAAAACAGAAGAGGAGAGGTTAGATCCCCTTGGCGAAGGCCTCTAGAAGCTGAGAAAAAATATGTAGGAGTAACCATTGACAAGTATTGCAAAGGAAGCCGAAGAGACGCATTGCCGAATCCATGTGGTCCACCTCTCCCCGAATCCCATTCTACTCAAGACATAAATCAAAAACTGTCAATTGGCATGGTCATAGGCCTTTTCAATGTCCAACTTGCAAACAATTCCCGTATTCCCGATTTGATTCTATAGTCAATAAGCTCATTTGCAATGAGTACGACATCCAGAATATAACGTCCCCCTACAAAGGCATTATGATTGTTAGAGATAAGAGACTCTATAAAACCTCTCAATCTTTGGGCTAAAACTTGAGAAAGAAGTTTGTAAAAGCATTTGACTAAACTGATTGGTCGGTAGTCTCTAATATCCTCCGTATTGGCTTTCTTAGGAATCAACCTAATAAAAGTAGCATTGAGGCTTGCCACAAATTTCCCAGTGTGGAAAAACTCTGAAAACATCCTTAAAACATCACTCCTAAGGTGTCCCAATTCGCCTGGAGGAAAGCCATAGTCATACCATCTAGACCTGGAGATTTATCGCCACAACAATCATGAAGGGCTTTAAAAATTTCCTCCTCTGAGAACTCCAACTCAAGCTCCTCTCTAGCGGAGACCGATAAAGAGGGCATCATCAAGTTGCCGACCTTTGGTCTCCAAGCTTAAGACTCAGTAAAGAGGGATTTGTAGAACCCATGGATGGAAGACTTTATCTCGTCCCAATTCTTATAACGGTTCCCATCCATAATCACAAAAGATATAGAGTTGAATTTCCTACGAAAATTAGCTACTCTAGGAAAAAAATCTTGTATTTCGATCACCAACTCTAAGCCACAATGCCCTCGACTTTTGCCTCCAGGATATCTCACGCATAACGATGACTTTCGCTAGCTCATCTCTGTCAGCTTTTCTCTGCTCCGAATCCTCATTAGAAAGACCAGAAGTTTCCTCCTTCATGTCAAGTTGGTTAATAGAATCCATGAGATTGTACTTCTGAATCTTGATATCCCAAAGGCCTCTCTATTTCATTTCTTGATTTCCGCTTTGATCACCTTCAATTTCTTCGCAAACACGAAACTAGCATATCCCTCAACACGAGCCTCTTCCCACCACCTTTTAATAAGATCACGAAACCCCTCAACTTCGAGCTACATATTCTCAAATTTAAGAGGAATTCTCTGCCTCTGGAACGTTCCATTTTCTAAGCAAATAGGGAAATGATCTGAAAGAGGTCTAGGCAACCTCTTCTGAATTGCGTCGGTAAAATGTTCCTCCCACTCCAAGGAGATAAGAAAACAGTCAAATCTTGAACTGGCTGGAACCTTGCCACATCTAGACCAAGTAAAATCGCCCCCTTGTAAAGGAAGATCAACCAGGCACAACTATTGATAAAGTTATGGAATTCCTCCATAGAATTAGAGGGGCTTAAACCTGAGCTCCTTTCGTGAGGGTATAATATCTCATTGAAATCCCCTCCTACACACCAAGGCCCAGACCAGTTGTCCTTAATAAGGCGGACCTCTTTCCAAAATCTCAATTTATCAGTCCTAGATTGAGGGCCATTACGGCCATGTACACCTGTGAACGCCCAAGCGAAACCACTCTTGACCGTTTGAAGAATGCAAGTGATCGAGAAGTCAGCACAAAAAGAAGACACCAAGCGGTAAACACTCTTGTCCCACATAACAAGGACACCCCCTGACAAGCCTAGTGCGTTAAGGGTTGCAAAATCAACAGAGTGATAACCCCAAAAAGAGCGAATATCTCCATTTTTGTCTCTTGAAGGCATACAAGGTCACATTTCCAGTCTCTCAAAAAACTTTTAAGCAAAACTTTCTTGTCGCGATCATTAATGCCCCTCACATTCCAAGAAAGCAATCTAAACATAAGGCACCAACATTCCACTTGTAGAGGCATTAGCTCTGTCATAGTTATTCAACCTGAATAACCCAAACATGGTGCAAAATAAGGTAACTAGGTTAAGATTCAACCTTTGAATTGGCTTGACTGAAACTAAAGACAGTTTTTTAAATCCTATCTCCGGGATATATCTTCTGGACAAAACAACAGGCTCAAACGTGGTGTGAGCAGAAAAATGATTCAACCCGACCTCGACCTGTACAACTATTCCATGATTTTAGCCCTGAAATGTGACTTGAACTAACCGTTGGCCCACCTACGCTAAAGTGTATGCTCCATTATGATTGAATTGCGTCCACAAGGCTGGAGGAGGCTCTCTAACCACTTGAGCTCTCCTTGTTCCACAACAGTGTGTGCATATTGACATGAGATTTCCCTAATTACTGTTAATTTTCTAATTCGATGGTATTTTTGGCTTCCAGGTGGGACTGTTGGCAGCAAAGAATCTTATTTGTGCTAATCTGAATGGCACATCAGATCCTTATGCAATTGTCACATGCGGTACTGAAAAAAGATTCAGGTGATTGGAATGACTGTGGAATCACTTGACATTTTCTATGTAATGAGACATGCATCTGACAAATCTCAAGCACAGGACAGTGACAGTGAGGCCTGTGGAAGTTTAATTCATTCAAAGATGTTGTTTAAAGTACACTTTACTATTGAATTCCTTGGTTTTCGAGTTAATCTCCAGTTCATGTGGTCCAAAGTTTGGACTAACAGGTTCTATTCCCAGCATCCTTATTTGGTCAAAATTATGTCAATATTTGTGCGCTATTGAGTTTAGGTCACAGCTCCTTGAGCTACTTGTTTTTGTTGGACATAGGATTTGTAGCAATGAAATCAACCTCCATCCATTCAATTGTAAGAAGAGGGCTGCCTCCTCAACATCTTGGCCTGGCGTAGGCAGGACTACAAGCATTTGAGTATGTTAGATGTATTATTTGCAGTATTTGGTGATGTATCATTTGCAGTGTTTGGCTGTAATCTATGTATTTTTTTTTAAAAATCTTTGACATTTGGAATCTTCATTTGACTTAAGATATTTAGACTCCCTACCCTTCTCCCTCCAGCACAAAGGAGCAAAATTTTCATAAAATGGACCAGTCAACTAGAAACATACTTGTGTCGGACAACTGTTAGCTGATAATATTGAGACAGGTTATTAGATTTTTTTTGTGTGGCTACCGTGCACCTGTTCTATGAAGTATTTGGAAACAAATTGAAAGATTCTCGTAATCTTCTTTTCTATTCCTTTTTTTGGTGTTAAAAATTTTTCTGTCGTATTGCAGTTCGATGGTTCGTGGTTCAAGAAATCCCATGTGGGGAGAGGAGTTTAACTTTTCTGTTGATGAGCTTCCTACCCAGGTACCTTCTGCTGCTACATAACTGTTTATGTGTCTGTGAGATGTAGCAACATCCCTTTCGTTGTCCAAGTGTTGGTCTATGTTGATAGTGACATAGTGTGGGTTTTCAATGGTGAGAAACTGAAGTTAATGATTCTTAGATGCTCATTCATGCATATTATCGGGCAAACAATTCCCTAAAATCAACTATAGTCACATTTGATCTGGTTTTAGTAAATTTATTACATTTAGTCTTTAACTTTTTATGAAATGGATGCCCCTGTGTTCTTCTGGGAGGGAGGTGGTTTGCAAGATGGATTTTTAGTGGCATGGCTGTGTGGTGGGGCAGTGCAGCTTGTGGATAGGGACACAACATCCCTGGTAGCATTACCTGCCGCCAAATATCCAATTGTGTTCCCCGTCCTTGCTCAATTAACGACTATCACTTTGGGAACAGATATGTCACTTTGGGAGTAGATTTATCACGCATTTTTCCCGTCCAGTTTTTCCCTCTTGTTCAGCACTTAAAAAATAGCAGTGTCTATTCCTCCACTGTGGAACCTAATAAAAACTTTTCATCTTATGAGAGACTATAATTAGCGCAGGGACTAGTCCTGACTCCTGAATAATCCAAACGACAAAAGTTTATTTTCTGAAAAATAGATAGGAAACAAGCATCCCTGACGTATAAGAACAAAAACAAAATGATTTTACTAAAGATCGAACCATGAAATCCAGATGATTTAAGGGGACTTTGCTGCTTATAAACTACAGAGATTTGAGCACCAATATTATAACCTGTTACTTAACTATGATGACTAAGACGTTAACCATTATTGTTTGGTTCCTCTAAAAACTGCTTAGTTTTATTTATTTATTTTTTTAAAAACTGCTTAGCTTTATAGTTTTCTTGAGTTATGTTTATGGTTTGGGGAGGATCAAGATGTTATATTTTTGGACGACAGGAGCTTTTGGAGTTTTGGTCTCCTTTAATAGAAGTTGTGGAGTTTATTAATAGTTTTTCACGTTGTTGTAATTAGTCTCCCCCCCCCCCCCCCAAAAAAAAACTCCCTGGGGGAGTGATGCCGTACACCCATGCTCCGATAGAATCTCGTTGAATGGGGTGAGAACATTCTAAGAGTAAGATTGACTGAGTGAGGGTGTGGGACATTTTTTTTTTTGGGGGGGGGGGGGATCCATGAGTTTTTTAAGGGTGAGTAAGATGGTGCCTGTGGCTGTGCCATGCAACTAATTTTGACTTGTCATGAGCAAAGTACAATTGGAGGCTGCGACATCTAACCCTCCTATACCCCACCGTGGTGGGGCTCTCATTATATGGATTTGGCTTTGAATTGTGGAACGAACTAAGGGCACACCTTGGGGGAGAGAAATACATGATTGATCGAGACTGAGATTACAAAATGAGAAGTTTCTCCTTTTTTGTTGGGTAGAAAAAATGTATTAAATGTGCCATTTTTTTAACGAGTGGTTAGCGGTCATTTGTTGGGGTTGCATGAATTGGATGAAACTCTATGTTGCTCAGCAGCTCTTAAATGACCCGAATTGTGCAGAAAGCAAATTTTCTCATGTGGAATGAGATGCTATCGCGTGTTTCTAGCTGTTTCCAGGGTTCCCTTAGAGAGTTATTTAGTTGACCTCACTCCAGACCCCCAACCAATGCCCCCTCCCCCCCAAAAAAAGAAAATTCCAATCATTTGTTCTGCCAAGTGCATATAAGTGGTAGGAGGTGTTAGTAGCTAAAAATGTATTATGGATGATCAAATGTACAATTTTCCTTTGTCTTGATGCATATTGTTGCTGTTTATTTCACTCATGTGCTATGGTCTTCTGTTTACTTCTTTTATGATGATATTGGAAGGGTTTCCTTTCCTTTTCTTTTGATCATCTGATTGACTTCTTAAACATCTGTTCAGGTTACCGTGACCTTATATGATTGGGATATAGTTTGGAAAAGTGCAACTCTTGGTTCAGTTACGGTAACTGTTGAATCGGAGGGTGAAACTGGTGCAAAATGGTACACACTAGACAGCCCTTCAGGAATGGTATCTTTAACTGAAGGCCATCTTAATGCAGTTTGAACTTGCCTGTGAATCCTCGCTTTTGGGTTGATGTTACTCTTCTTGTTATCTGTCAGGTTTGTCTTGAATTTAAGACGACCTCTATAAAGTCTTCAAGGTACTATTTTGCTATATATGCGAAGTTGGTTGCATATTTTTGACAATCTTTTCAGTTTTGTGCCTGAAGAGCTTGTGTTAAACCATTTGTGCTTGTAACTGAATTTTGACAATAAGCAAAGGCCACTATTGGGTATAATGAAAAATTTGTCATATAAACAAGTTTTATATTATAATATGCAATTAGGAATTTTGCAAAGTGTGGAAACTTATGAAGTAGATAACTGAGTTGATGAATTGCTGGATTACTAAATGCTCATACTTTGTACTGCTAAAAAATTCAAACATATATTGTTGTTTGCCACGAAGAGCTGAATTTATGTATCTTAGGATTTCAAATGGCTATGCTGGAGCAAATGCTCGCAGGAGGATTTCTGCCGAAAAACAAGGGCCAAAAGACAAACAGTTGCCCACAGTAGTCCATCAAAAACCTGGTCCTTTACAAACAATTTTTGATCTACCTGCTGATGAGGTGAGTTTGTTCGCTCTTAGACTTATGCTACTCTCCCTCTGTTTTAGGTTGCTCCCAAAGAACTTCACTATCTAGGATGACATTTTGTCAATTGGTTTGACATGGCCTTTATCAAAGGATTTTTCTAAGATATATGCATTTTTGGGAAAGGTTTCATCTATTTTTTGGTGGATGGAGCATTGTTGTTTTAATGTTTCACCATATTTTTTCTGCTGTCTTTATTTAGCAATATATGTGGCTTTATTCATATCTCATATCTGTGTACTCAAAGCTGGGTGAGTATATATTTAAACTGCTAGACTTACTCTGAGATTTTATTGAAGTTTTCTTGTGCTTCAAATCTGGCAATCCAAGTTTTTAGATGACTTAATGAGAAGGTACTGCAGGTTGTCGAGCATAGCTATTCTTGTGCATTGGAGAGGTCATTTTTGTATCATGGTCGTATGTACGTTTCTGCGTGGCACATCTGTTTCCACTCAAATATATTTTCGAAGCAGATGAAGGTTTGTGTTGTTTTCAGTGTTGACATCATATTCCAGCACTTCACTTTCTTGAATTATAATATAAGTCAGAAAGTAGTTGTATCCTCCTCCGCACCTCAGACAGGGAACTTCGTTCAACAGTCTTTTTTAGGGATGGTTGGCATTGGTTGCATTAAGTAGCCACAAGAAGAATTGATCTTTCATGTTGCATTCTTGTATGGATTTACATACACTGCTTTACTGTGCAGAACTGACTGCTCCTATTCCTAGCGGCTTGAGGAATTTTGAAGTTGCATTATTATATAGGGTAAATGTGTGTAGTTCCATACATTACGGATAATATTTAGAGATGGAATACTACCTCAAAATGTTAGTGTCTTTGGAGTTTAGTCATGAATGTATAGATTGCATGTTGTTGTACTTGCCATCAATCTGGAAATGCTTGGGGAGCAGCTTGCTTATTCTGTGCATGCATTGCTTATTTTCTGTACATGCTAAATTTACAGGTGATTATTCCTTTTGAAGACATAGATGAGGTCTGTTCTTCCATTTGAATGTGTTATCATAACAACCAGTTTGCCACGATGTCTAGTACTGCGAGCATGAATGTGTAATGTTCCAATATAGATTCGAAGAAGCCAACATGCTGTCATCAATCCTGCTATCACAATCATCCTTCGGCTAGGTGCTGGTGGGCTTGGTGTACCTCCTTTGGGAAGTCCTGATGGTTAGTGAAAAGTGGTGGTTTTATAGTTAGCATCTGCTGCTTCTACTTGTTGGTCTTCTAATTCTGTGCAATCTTTTGGGATGAGCTGGAGTAGTCCTGTTGTGAGTGCTTTAGGCTCTTTGTTGGAATAAACTGTAGGTCTTAGGATCTATTGCTTTGAAGTTTATCAAGAATGGTTGTTCATTTCTTTTTTTTCTTGTTTGTTTTTTTGGTTTTGGGGGGGGGGGGGTTGATTTTCATGTTTGTATTATGTTATTCCACCTGGCAAATACACAAGAAGCTTCAATATCGCTTAGCATGTGGCATCCCTAAAAGCTGCTGTTGACAACTGCCTTCCTGAAATTTCGAATTTTCCCCAGTAGTCAAAGATTGATACCCTAGCGAAAGAAAGTATTTGACTTCAGTGAACGAGATTAAAATGGATACAAGATTTCAGGATAGAAAAATTGATGTGTCAATGATTGGTGAAAGTTGAAACCCTGATTCACTGGGAGTTACAGAATTATATGCTTGCCATTAATGAAGTGCTGGTTTGCTTTTCTCATAGGAACCCCTTTTGAACTTTGGATTTTTTTTTTATATATTTTAAATTTGGCTTTGATTAATTTGAGCTTTTGGAGCTGGCGATCCAAGGCCCATTTGGTTCTTCTTATACCTTGCCCCTTGTACTTTTCTTTTTCGTTTCTTTTTCTTTTTTGTTTTTGTAGCTAAGGTGACCTAATTGAGGGGCCTCATGCCTCTTGCCTATCATGCTGATACCCCTGTGGGGAGAGGCCGTGTATGTGGATTTTTTTTTTTTGGGGGGGGGGGGGGAGACATCATACCTCTTATGGAATTTGGCTTCCTGTAGGCAGGGCTGTGGCTGTATGTAGTCTATTTTTAGAGCTGTTATTGGTGCACCAAAACTAGCTAGTTGCGGTGCCTCTTGCTTGAAATATCTGTAATTTTACTTTATTTTAATCATTGAAGCAATTGCTGCTTGTCGGAATGGTTTTGATAGTGATGTGAGCCATTTTTCTGAATGTTGGACACATCTGGTGTTTTCTTCTTCGTGGTTACTGACACTTTGATCTACTTGGCAGAGGTTCAAGAGCGTTGGCCCTTGCATTTATTACTTAATCAATTTTTTTGGGGTTCCTTCCAGGAAGAGTAAGATACAAGTTCGCCTCTTTTTGGAATAGGAATCATACCTTCAAAATTTTGCAGCGTGCTGCTACAAATGTCCGCGCAATGCTAGAAGCTGAAAAGAAGGTTAGTGTTGTGTTATTATTAACCCTTGTTATTGAAATCATGGCATTTCTTATTGATTTGCATGTTACAAACTGTGTAGTTTCCATCCTTGATTGGATATCAAGTATTCTTAGCTCCTGGCTTCATGTCAAAATATGATATTTCTTAGATAGAGCAGTGTCAATCCATCAAATTGATGTTCTATGTGGAAGCTATCTTTCAGGTTACTTGTTAGGAATGGGATGTTATTATTTTACTCAGGTTTGTTCGACAACTATATATGTATTTTTGTGTGACTAGTTAGCAAGTTTATTAAGTAGACACCAAGACGGTGATGCCAATAGCCGAATTGCCTTTGGCACAATGGTTACCTTAGCTTCCTTAACGTACCAATCTCAGCCTCTTGGGTTCAAGTCCCATGAGGCACAACCCCTCTTTTTGGGAGAATGTGTGGAATGACGAGTACATTTCAGGCCACATTCCCCCACCCCTGGTTTGCCGTCTCATGTGTGGGCCTTCTCAGTTCTCAGAGGGCCACAGTGGGGCTAGGGCACTTACCTTACCCCCCCTCCCCAAAAAAAAGGGAAGAAAGAGGCGACACACTTATGCAGAAGGGGTGCTTGAAGTTATGAAGTCACACTTTGGTGATAGTGCCTTAGTGGTATAAAGCTGACATTGTATTTAATTCTTTTCAAGGCTAGGATTCTACATGTTACAACAATATAGATCCTGCCTGGTCAGGTATGGAGCTGACATTGTAATTACTTATAAAAATAAGGTTCTACATATAATAACACCACTTAGTTTAGAGCATCTCCAACCGGGTGGAACGCATGCCGTCTGTGGGCTCTGTGTTCCATGAATTCGGCTCCAATGCGCGTGGCGAGAGGAATGGAATGCGTGGCATCCATGGTCTGTCACATATTTTTTTTGGGGTGGTTTTCGGGGATAAAATGACACCATTTATTGGTGATATGTGAAGGCAATGATGCATGTTGGTCCACATTTAAAAAAAAGAAAAATCGAAAATAGCCTGTTGGATTTGGACGTTTGTGCTCTCTGTAGGCCTTTTTTGTAGCTGTGGGCTTTTTATTAGTGTTGGCCTGATTAAATCTGGCTAGTTAGGTTGTATTTTTTTTGGTTGAAAAGTTTTTTATTTTTTTGGTTGAAAAAAAGTAACCCATAATTTTTGTAAAAATTTCATACCAAAAATCGTCTTTGAGTTGTGCAACCAAAAAAATTAAGTATAGTACATCTTAAAGCCAAAAAAAAAGGAAAAACCCTTAATCAGTTTATGGGAATTTTTAAAAAATTCAATTTTCTAGGATTTTAAAAATTTAATATTTCGGAGAAAAAGAACAATTACAAGTTATAAACATAAATAACAATACAAAATAAAAGGAATAAAAGTAATTAAATATGTTTAGTGGTGGGCAACATGAAAAATATATTCTTAGGTGATCCAAGTTGAAGTTTTATGGGTTGGAGAAGTGATGATGTTGTGTAAAACAGGAGAGAAACAAGAAGATCAAGCACAGAACAATTCAAATAGAAAAAATAGAAAAATAAAGCTGGTGATGATTTATTGTTGGAAGCATTTTAATTCTGGATTATGGGAAAAGCATTGATAAGTGCCCATATTTATAGGCTAACAAAAAAAAACTAACATAGGAGAAAATCTAGGAAGTTGATCCACTTCTAGCAAAAAATCTGCAACTTGTCGTAAGCTCATGCCTAAAGAAAAGGTAACAACCTAACAGTCCTAAAATTCAGGAAATAAAATATTAGAATATGAGAAAAGAATATTAGGAAATAATGAGTCAAAATTTGAATCACTTTCCAACACTTCCCCTTGATTCAAAGTTGCAAACAACAAGCTGTGTTATGAAGAACTCATGCTTTGCTTGTGGAAGTGACTTTGTGAAAATATCTATAACTTCCTCGATTGTATCAAAATTTTCCGTAACAATCTCTCCAGTAGAAATGAGAATTCAAATGTAATGATATCTCAAAAAGCATTCTCACGTTCTTTCCTTGTATAAAGAGTGGGCTCATTATTACTTCTTTCAAAACCATTTTCCTGAATATAAGAATTGATTTTGAAATACCGTGCTCGCGGTGCTTGTTTTAAGCCATAGAGTGCCTTCTTCAACCTATAAACTTTATCTTCTTTGCCTTTAATTTGAAGGAACCTATAAACTTTATCTTCTTTGCCTTTAATTTCAAAGCCTTCAGGCTGTGAGACATACGCCTCTTCCAGATCACCATTCGAAAAAGCAGATTTGACATCAAATTGATACACTGGCCAATTTAGATGAGCTGCCAAGGCTAAAAGAGTGCTCACAGTTTCGAAGCGAGCAACAGGAGCAAAAGTTTCTTCATAATCAATACCTTGCTGTTGTGAATAACCCTTTACAACAAGCCTTGCCTTATGTTTTTGGATGCTCCCATCTGCATGATATTGGGTTCTAAACGCCCATTTGTAGACCTGACAAATGGGTCATTCGAGTCGGGTACGGGTCGGGTCCTAGTTTGGTTTGGGTCACTTTCGGGTGAATTATGTTCGGTTGGGTTTTGGGTTCGGTTCGGGTGAAGTTCGGGCTTGGGTCACTTTCGGGTCAACTATGTTCAGGTCGGGTTCGGTTAAGGTGAAGTTCGGGTTCGCGTCACTTACGGGTACCATGTTCGGGTCGATACGGGTTCGGTTCGGGTGGAGTTCGGGTCGGATCTGTTTCGGGTTGTCTACAGTAGCCTGGTTCGGATCGGGTATGAGTCAAGTGTAATTTGGGCCAGGTAGGATTCAGTTCAATATTTGGGTCATTATTGGATCAAGTGTAAATCGAATCGGGTATAAATCAAGTTGGGTTAATTTCGAATCATTGTATGTTTTCAATGTAGCTATCTTTTAGCTCTTTACTCTTAAATTGTATTTAAAAGACAAAAACTGTATAGCTGGACAAACCCATTTATTTTAGATTTCTCTTTTAATTCATACATTAATGATTAATTGATTGTACATTTTATATATATATATATATATATATATATATATATATATATATATATAATTGGTAGAAAATTATGTGGGGTTAGTTCTAAATTTACTAGGAAAGTTAGTACATTACAAATACAAATATACAACTCAAACATAACCATATATCAAATAAGCTGTGCAATTATCCAAAGGATTATGTATTGTTAAGTCAAGTTTAAATCATCTTAATTGTATTCATGCGATGACAAAATAAGTGGATGAACCTAACGTAAATTATTTGTCAATGGTCTCATTTGTAAGCCCCAATACCAAAATATGCCTTGAAAAATGAAAAAAAAAAAAGAAAGAAAATAACGAAATTTTTGTTTTGACCTTGGAGTTCGTTTATAACTTCACGTTTGTCATATTTGGAGTCGGCAAATAGAAACAAGTTGGTTCAAGTCGACATTTTTAGTAATCGAATCAATGTCCTTTGATAGCTCGATAAGTGATCATACATCAAAATTTAAAGATTTGTCTTTGTGAGATTAACAACTTGATCTGTATTTGCTCAATGAGTCAAAACTAAAAAGTAACGACAATATATGAGTGTGTGTCAATTAGCATTACATTTATGTGATTGTGAATGCTCATTATCGAAACTCGAA
Source organism: Carnegiea gigantea (assembly GCA_029747015.1). NCBI lineage: Eukaryota > Viridiplantae > Streptophyta > Magnoliopsida > Caryophyllales > Cactaceae > Carnegiea > Carnegiea gigantea. Next base: position 173,530 of record JAKOGI010000214.1, read on the forward strand.
ATTTGAAATTTAATTGTCCAAAATTCAAATGAGTCACATTATTATGAGATCATATGCAACGATACATTCTTGAATATGATTTTGTAGGATTAAACATGTTATGAAGATGATTTAGAATCGTAGATCAGTAGTGCAGAATTTTTGACAGTAGTCACAGAATGATATTATAAATTCATAATCATAGGGTGCATTGCATTAAGTCATTCAGTGAATCAAACAGTAAAATAGGATTACTAGATCCTATTAAGTTTAATAAATTGTTAATTACAGTTATTTTTTCTTAACTCCTATTGTGACAAATTTTTTTTTCTCTTATATTTTTACTACATACATATCAAACAAAAAATTTAAAACCATCAACTATTTTATTTTTTCCTCCTAAGTTTTTAATTGATTTCATTTGTAAACATTCCCTCTTAAGTTGTTTTTCTTTTCCCATCTAAACTCAACTAATTGAATTTGAAAAATTCAAAATTCCCCCCAAAAGAGAAAAAACTAAAACCCCCTCAAAAAAGTTACTACTTATTTGGGTAAAATTGAGTTGTGTAAGAATCGGATTGGTTTTAAATCCGGTACGGTTTAGGTCGAATTCGGGTTGTCCATTTTCGGTTTACTTCGGATCGGGTTTGAATTGGATCGGGTCATTTCGGGTCATGCTACAATTCGGATTTCATTCGGTTATGGATCGGTTTATTTCGGGTGTTCGGGTCCAAATTGGTTCATCCCATTTTGAGTGTCGGTTTGGGTATAGATCCGGGTCATTCGGTTATCGGGTATCGGGTCAGTTTTGCCAGCTCTATCCATATGAGCCCAATTGTATTCTTTCTTTCTGGTAAGTTTACCAAATCCCAAGTTTTATTTTTCTAGACATCTTCCATAGTTTTGCACCATCCTTGCTCCTTCTTAGCTTCTTCAAAGGACATAGGTCAGTAATAAGCAAAGCAAAGATGCAAGATGTATTATAGTCAGCATATTGGGGATTTGGCTTCCTATTCCTTGTTGAAGGCTCCTCAGAAGCTGCCGGTGAAGAGTTTCTGTTTGGCGACGTTATGGTCATGTTTGTCCATCGAAGGCACTTCTACAGGAATTCCTTGTTGTAGGCCTTCTTTATCCCAATCCCAGCTATAGCTTCATCAAAAACCACATTCCTGCTGATGGTTATCTTGCCACTAAAAGGATTATGTAGTTTGTATGCTTTGGATTGAGAGAAGTAACCGACAAAAATATATTTCTCAGATTTTTCATCAAATTTCTGAGAATAAGTTTTAACTAAAGCATAATCTTTACGACCACAAAACTCTTTAGTGGTTCACCATCGGCCTTCTTCCTGTCCAAGCCTCATGCGATGTTTGATTACGAACAACCCTTGTAGGAGACAGATTCAGGATGTATATGCTGCTTCTATAGCTTTAGCCCAAAAATAAGTAGGAAGACTTTTTGCTTGCATCATGATTCTGGGCCTTCTAGCCATCTACACTACAGTCTGATCCTTCTTTTTCCTTTCAGATACACTGTTTTGTTATGGTAAGCTCCCTGCAAATTCTCAAAAATCTTTAAACTCTGTTGAGACAAATTCTCCCCGTCTATCTGTTCGTAGTGTCTTTATTAGAATACCATTTTGTCTTTTTGCTCGAGCATTGAGCTTCTTGAACCCGTCAAAAGCTTCAGATTTGTTTTCCAAAAAATAAACCCACTCATACGACTGTAATCATCCCGTAATCAACAGAAAATATCGACTCCCACCAAAAGATTTAGTGTTCATGGGCCCACCCAAATCTGGATGCACTAATTCAAGGCATTCAGAAGCCCTCCAAGCCTTTCCTACAGGAAAAGGTTTTTTGCTTCCCATGAACACATCCCTCCCAAAAACCGAGACTATTAAGTTTCAGTAGTCTAGAAATCATCTCCTTTCGGCTTAACAATTTTAGCCTATTACTATTTAGATGCCCTTAATGTAAGCGCCACAACCTGGTCTCATTATCACAACTAGCAACCATAGCATACCTCTCAATCTTAGAGACTTATAGGTGAAAAATTTTAGGTTTTGCATTGGAGCTTTAGCAATGACATGGCCAGGGGTTTTATCTCTAATGACACAATGCCCATCATCAAACAAAATGGACTATCCACTAGTCATTAACTGCCCAATGCTAAGCACTAAGCAGATTATGAGATAGACTAGGTACAAGCATTACAGCTTGCAAAATCTTAGTATTACCTTTGCTGGACCTCTGAATTTTTGGACTCATCAAGTTCCAAGAATGAAGATCTTCTTCCAAACATATGATTGGAACACCCCATTGTCCAAAAGACAAACATCCTTAGGCTTCTCTGTTTCATAGCAAACAACCATAAAGAGCTTATTGTCCCCCTCTGTGTTCTCAGCAAAATTGGCTGTGTTGGACTCATCGTTTTGCTTTTACCGATAATATTTTGCTTTGTGGCCTGGTTTTTTGCAATACTGATAGTGAAATGAGACTTTGTTATGCCTTTCCTCATTTGAGCGTCGTTTGCCACCACCTCTTCCTTGGCTTCTTCCATGGCCTCTGCCACGGAATCCAGCTTTTCCATGGCCACGACTAGAATTTTTGAATGTCGCTCCTTTCACTTGAAAGGCTTTTTCCTCAACCTTTTCAGAGGACCTCCTATGTCTTGCTTCATATGCTTGCAAAGAACTCGTTAGTTCATCAAAACTATATTTAGAGAGATCCTTTGATTCTTCTATTGCAGCATCAACATAATCAAAATCTTTTGTTAAGACTTCTCAACACTTTGCTAACTACGACACTTTCACCCTATGTCTTCATATGACTAACAATCCCAAACACTCTAGAAAGAAATTCTTGCACAGGTTCTTTCTCTTTCATGGGCAAAGTTTCAAATTCACAACGAAGTGTCTGGAGCTTTACTAATTAGCTTCTTGTCGCCTAAGAACTCTTGCTTCACAATCTTCCATGCCTGATTGGATGTTCTAGTTGATCCAGTTCGGAAAAATTTCATCATCCGATGTTGAGTGGATGAGAAAGAGAGCCTTTGCATCTTTCTTGTGAGTCTCCTGCAGCTATTGGTCGGGGTTGGGTCGTTGCTGGATCCGGCTCAGTGTACCCATTCTCCATCAAATCCCATAGCTTATGGGATTTGAATATTATCTTCATTTTTAGACTCCAAAGATGATAGTTTTCCCTTTAAATATGGGAATCAGGGGCTCCACTGAAGAGTTGGTGGTGTTGTTTGGCCATGGTTTCCTATCAGTTGTGTTTGCCTCACAAACACTTGCTTTTGTTTCTCAAGCACTAACAAACGGTGTTTCACTCAATCTCGAACAGGACCAATGATGCAGTACGAGAGTAAAGAATGGGTAAAAAGATATAGAAAATTAAAATATTTTGATATTGGAGATGCTTTGAGTTTTTTTAATTATTTTCGTAGCTTATTTTTAAGCGTTTTTTAAGATTGCCAAAATAAGGATATTTAGTGGTATTTTATCAAGATTTAGTTTCATAATCTATTAGAATAATATTAGGTTATATATTTTTATCCTTTTTAGTTTATATCTTATCATTTAGGTTTCCTAATACTAGTTAGCCTCTTGATTATATAAACTCCTTTATGTAATTGGACAAGGTAGATCATGAGTGAGAATTGAGTTAAATTGAGTAGCCATATTTCTCTGTGTGAGAATTCCCCCCCTTAGGAATGGAGTTGGCATCTTGGAGTTGGCATCTTGGTTGAAGTAAGGCGAGAAATGGAGTTGGCATCTTGGTTGAAAAGGAGTTGGTTGACTTTGTTGTTGAAGTGAGGCGTAAGAGTGACCGAATTATGGCCATTAAGATTTTGGTGGGTTCAGAAGTCGTAAATGTGGTTAGTGTGTATGCTCCTCAAATAGGTTTTCCGGACGATATTAAGAAGGCTTTTGAGAGGATTTGGATATGGTCACCCAGGATATACCTCGGAGCGAGAAACTCTTCATAGGAAGGGACTTTAATGGCCATATTGGTGTTGACTCAGACGGTTATGATTCGGCTCATGGGGGTTTCGGTTTTAGGGAGAGAAACGGCGGAGGAGTTTCGGTGCTGGACTTTGCGGTGACTTATGAATTGTTGGTGGCAAGCTCCTTTTTCAAGAAAAAGGAGGACCACTTGGTGACCTTTAGGAGTGGCTCCTCAAGGACCTAAATTGATTACTTCCTGATGAAGACGGACAGGCGGAGGTTTTGTAAGGATTGCAAGGTGATTCCTAGTGAGTGTCTAGGAACTCAGCATAGGTTGTTAGTGTTGGATGTGGAGTTCAAATGTTCAAAGTGGAAGAAGAGGAGAGTCGGGGACCCTAGAGTTAAGTGGTCGACCCTTACGAAGGATAATGCCGTGTTATTATCAGTGAGGATTACTGAAGAGGGAGCTTGGAGGCGAGTAGAGGATGCGGATAAAATGTGGGAAGCGATGGCAGATTGTATTCGAAGGTGGGCTAAAGAAATCCTCGGTACGTCTAGAAGAGGTGGCTGCAAGATGAAGGGTGCCTGGTGGTGGAACGAGGAGGTTAAGGAGAGAGTCAAGGAGAAAAAAGAGGCATACGCTGATTTCTTGAACAGTGGAGCGGATGGAGAGAGAGAGAGAGATTAATAGAGTTAGATATAGGGCTGCGAAGAAGGTCGTCAAGAAAGCTGTGGCGGTAGCTAAGAGCTTGGCTTATGACAAACTATACCATAGACTGGCAACCAAGGAAGGGGAGAAGGAAGTCTTTAAACTGGCAAGGGCTAGGGATAGAAGAACGAGGGATTTAGGTGTCGTGAGGTACATCAAGGATGAAAATGGTAAGGTGTTGTCTGAGGATGCAGAAATCAAGGAGAGATGGCAAAGGTATTTTTCCAAACTCCTCAATGGTGAAGTGGTGGAAGACTCTCGTGGTAGGGTTAGAGAGAGTAGCGAGAGGCGACTGGATCCGCGAGTGTGTGGTCATATCAGTAAGGACGAGATTAAAGAGGCCTTACAGAATATGACCAACGGGAAGGCAGAGGGTCCAGATCAGATACCGGTAGAAGTGTGGAAGTATTTGGGTGAAGAAGGATTAGAGTGGCTAACGGAGCTTTTCAATATCATTTTAGGATCGCTAAGATGCTCAAAGAGTGGAGGTCCAGCACAGTCATCCCCTTATATAAAAACAAAGGTGATATTCAAGACTGTAACAATTTTAGGGGTATAAAGTTGCTCAGTCATTCTATGAAGTTATGGGAGAGAGTGATTGAGAGAATGTTGCGGAAGGTTGTTACGATTTCAGAGAACCAATTTGGTTTTATGTCGGGCAGGTCGACCACGGAGGCGATTTACCTCCTTAGAAGGCTCATGGTTTTGTACAGAGATAGAAAGATGGACCTTCATATGGTGTTCATTGACCTAAAAAAAGCATATGATCGAGTTCCGTGTGAAGTAGTATGGAGATGTTTGGAGAAGAAAGGAGTGTCACCCTTGTATATCCGAGTTATTAAGGATATGTACGAGGGAGGTAGGACGAGTGTTAGGATGCCAGGAGGAGTCACAAATGACTTCTTCGTTGGTATGGGCCGGCATCAGTTCAGCCTTGAGCCCTTTTCTTTTCACTATAGTTATGGATGTACTTACTAGAGGGAATCAAGATGAACTACCATGGTGTATGTTATTTACAGATGACATTGTTCTTATAGACGAGACCGGGCAGAGCGTTAATGACAAGTTGGAGCGATGGAGGCATACTCTAGAATCTAGAGGTTTTAGAGTTAGCAGATCGAAAACAGAATACCTTCATTGCTGTTTCAGTGGAAGGGTAGATGAGGGGGGAGAAGTCACCCTGGATGGGAGGTCGATTACTAAGGTTGATAAGTTTAAATATCTAGACTCGATCATTCAGCAGAATGGGAATATTGACGAAGACATTAGCCAGCGTATAAAAGTGGGCGGGTAAAAATGGAAGTATGCCTCAGGTGTGCTGTGTGATAAGAGGGTGCCCCTAGGTTTGAAAGGCAAAATCTATCGCATGGTAGTTAGGCCGACTGTTCTTTATGGATCGGAATGCTGACCTTTAAGAAAAACGCAGGTTCAAAGGTTGATGGTAGCAGAGATGAGGATGATTCGGTGGATGTGTGGATATTCGAGAATAGACAGAATTAGGAATGGAGTTATCCGGGACTTTGTTAAAGTAGCTTCCATCGAAGATAAGATGAGAGAAACGAAACTCCGATGGTTTGGCCATGTGAAAAGGAGGAGTGTGGAGGCTCCAGTGAGGAGATGTGAGATGATCAGCATCCCCGAAGGCAAAAGAGGGAGGGGATGACCTAGGAAGAGTTTGGAAGAGGTGATTAGAGAGGACTTGAAAGTTGTCTGTTTGACGGAGGACCTGACTCAGGATAGGAAGCTTTGGCGGGATATGATTAGGATCTTAGATCGTAGAGAGCCCACCCTGTAGCTGTCGTTGGGTGCAGGGGGTTAGTGCTGGTAGTGGTTCTTTTCGCATGGCTTGCTTATTTGCAGGTAGTACTTCCTTCTGGGAGGAGTCATCGTTTGCTTACCTGCGGGCTGCTAAGGTATGTCACCTTCCTCTGATAGATTGTTATTACGCTACATAGCTCCAGCCACTTGCCTTTTTTATATCGTGGTCATTCTTGGATATGTGACCCTTCAATGTTTTCGCAAAAGTTTTTTTTCACAAAATCCTTTTTTTGTGGGTCTCTTGGAATCAACGTCTCTACGGGTAGGAATGCCTGCAGGGGTAAGGTTGCCTACAGTTGGATCTCCCCAGACATCGCGAAAACGGGACACACACTGGGAGGTGGTGGTGGTGGTGGTGGTGGTGGTGTTGTAGGAATTGCTCTTAGAGCATCTTATGTCAATTATTCCCCTTTGTAAGAATTGCTTTTCGATCATCATACATCAATTTGATATCAGAGCCTTTCGATTCAAGCTGCAATTCTTCACCAATTCTTCTTTTTGATCTCTGGTCCCAACTTTCACAAGACAACCAAAAAGGGGGGAAAAAAAGAAAATTGGAGGCAGAGAAGTGTATTGTGATGTAGCTCCAATTTCTAGATTATTTGTTTGATGTTCAAATCGGCCTATAGCGACCATGACTTGGTGTGGTATACACCATCGTGCCTTTTTTGTGATCATAGATAACAAGCCCTGGCCTGTTATAATGAATGCCCTGGATCAAATTTTCTTTCCTTATGAGGACGTACAAAACATAATCAGATGTCGTACAATGAGCAATTTTTATGCTTGAGTGAATTTTTATTAAACAGGAGATGTTGTGAGTGCCTTTTGCAAGCTCCAAGGGCATCGAATTTATGAAGGGCGTCGAATTTAAAGAGATTGCTGTCAGTTGGATCTTTGTTCTCTTCCTTGTTCGCAATTTGTGCTTATTTGAGGTTTTTCCAACCGGGGGAGAATGATGCGGTGCGAGAGTAAAGAATAGGTAAAAAGATAAAAGAAAATTAGAGTATTTTGATATTGGGATCTTTTGTATTATTTTATTATTTTCATAGCTTATTTTAAAGCACATTTTAAGATAGCTAAAATAAGGATATTTAGTGATATTTTATCAAGATTTAGTTTCCTTATCTATTAGGATAATATTATGTTATATATTTTTATCCTTTCTAGTTTATATCATGTCATTTAGATTTCCCAATACTAGCTAACCTCTTGATTATATAAACTCCTTTATGTAATTGTAGAAGACAGATTATGAATGTGAATTGAGTTAAATTGAGTAGTCATATTCCTCTGTGTGAGAATTTTCCTTGTAGGAATTGCTCTTAGAGCGTCCTACACCAATTATTCCGTTTTGTAGGAATTGCTCTTAGAGCCCCCTACATCAACCAAAGATGGCTCTGATACCAATTTTGTTGAGTAAAATATGAGAGAAACAAGAAGAGCAAGCGCAGAACAATGCGAATCGAATAGAAAAATAAAGCTGCTGATGATTTATTGCCGGAACTGTTTTGTTTCTGGATAATGGAAAAGACACTATATTTATGGGCTAACCACAAAAAAAAAAAAAAAAAAAAAACTAACACAACGTAAAATCTAGGAAGTTGATCCACTCCTGGCAAAAAATCTGCGACTTCTCTTAAGCTCATTGTTAAAGAAAAGGTAACAACCTAACGGTCCTAAAATTTAGGAAATAGAATATCAGAATCTCAGAAAATGCTGAGTCAAAATTTGAATCACTTTCCTACAAATGAATGTAAATTCCATAAGATGGAGCTTTTGTTGATGTTGCAGGCTGGAGTTCCAAAATTTTGAACTCTCCCAAGTGCTCCTAGGTCCTCCTGGTATTGTCTAGGCCCTCTAGTGGGACCCAAATGTAGCTTGTAGGCAACCTTACCTTGACAAGTAGAATACAACACCGCCACGTCCTAGTGTTGGTCCCGTTTTCGTAGGTTCTTGAAAGATCTAGATGTAGACAACTTTACCTCTACAATCATCCTTGCCCATAGAGACGCGACAAGTAGAATCTTACATATAATATGGATGCCACCTCAGCTCCCTCCCTCTGCATTTAGAGAAAGACCATTCACTGTGAGTATTTCAAAATACTGAAGTCAGCATTCAAGCAGAAATCCATCTGGGAGAACTTTATTGGTTTTCGCGGGAATGTTAGTGATAGAAGGTCTATTGTATTCTACATAGTAATTGAACGAAATATTTGAGAACTACTGAATTTGACCAACTTTTTAACTTTCTGCCCTGGTGTCTTGTCTTGTCTTGTGATGTTGGTGCTTCTTCAGCAAGTTACTGAGGCGCCCTTTTGCTTATGTACTTAGAGTTGGATGTTAGGGTCATAATGATTTCTAGATAAAAATGTGATGTCATAATCCTTTTTTGGGGGCGGGGGGGGGGTTGTGTTGCTGTCAGATGGAATAGTATACAGCAGATTTGGTTTAATTTACTCGCTTCTTCTGAAAAAATAATTGTCCCTCTTAGAAACGATCTACTGTTGCTCTCACCAAAAAGCAGGCCTTTCTTTTCTTGGTTTTAAGGACCCTTTATTGGGGAGAAGGGGAGTGCAGGATCTAAGGCAAAGGTGTCACGGATTTCCATTGTGATTAATTTGATGCAGAAGTGATGTGATTTCTAGACTGTCTAGTGCTTACAATACTCCAAATCCAAATTTAAATGCTTAAACTCTGTGTCCTGCCTAAATTGGAGTGGGGTTTTTTATTTCTTTTTCCCTTTTTTGGGGGAGAGGGAATGTGATAGGCTTGTCATCCTGAATTGTATACATGGTGCTTCTGATGGACCCCATAATGTCTAAAGTAAACATTGTTGATTGACTGGTACTACTTTGTGGAAAGAAAAGTGGAGTGTAGTTTAGTGGGACATTTTGCTTTAGTTCTCTTTAATCAAAGCTGGAAATGTTCTTCAGATTGATTTTCTCAGCCAGCCAGTGACCAAGTAGTGGATGATTCCAAGATCATGAATATTATCTATAATGTCTGGAATGCGTTTGGGAGGAGCATGTTTGGGAGCAATCTTAATTCACCCGTCTTGTGGTTGCATATCCTTTCCTTTCCTGCTATTCATTGTGTATATATGTGTATATGTTGTCCTTTTTAGCTTTTCCCTTCTGAGGTATGGTCTTCGGTTTTAACTGAATATACGTATATGTATTGAGTTTTGAAACTTTATCATTGTTCAATAGAGAGGGGTTATTTACAGTTTTGATCTTCTTGATGGGCAGGCAGCAGCACTGTCAGCAGTTCGTGCTCATAGCAGTTCTGTTCGAGAGAGTCCGAAGCATCCTGATAGTCTTGAGGAAGATGTTCCTAAGATTGATAAGAATCAACCATTTGTCAAAGACGATGTCTTAGTTAGCATATATAATGTATGGATCAAGGGGGTGTTTTCTTGTGTTGCATAGTTCTCTTTGCATTTGATACTTCTACTAATTAAAACCATTGAATCTTCTGCCAGGATGCTTTTCCTTGCACAGCTGAGCAGTTTTTTAATCTATTGTTGAGTGATTATTCAACCTTTACCAATGAGTATCGTACAGAGCGGAAGGATACTAATCTGATTGTAAGTGCCTTTCCAGAATATTAGTTGTCAATTACAGATGCTAGTAAACAGGCATATCTTTTTTCCTATTTCTTACTCGTTCCCATCTTCTTTTCATTAATCCTATCCTCACTTGTCCCAATCAGACTCTGTTAAGCTTAATAATGGAAATTGTTTTTTAACAGAACATATTGAAATGCCCTGGTATATGTTTCTTTATTCGGCTTAGCACTATCCTTGGTTTAGAAGCCTGAGGAAACAATAGCCTCTTTTGTTCAGCCTTGCAAACAAACAAAAATCATTTTCTTCCGTTTGGCAGGACCTTGAGATTTGACATCTGTATTGTCTTTGTTATTATATGTGAATTCTGGTGATGTGAGTAGTCATTGGCTGGGCAGTAACTGCCATACCATTCAGTATTGTGACCATAGGTCAGATCACAAGTCTCTAGGTAGTCTGTAATAGAGCTAGGTAATAAGTTAGGTCGGGTCGGGTTCGTTTTCGTGTCGAACTTAAATGGGTTGTGTTGAGAATTGCCCGACTTAAACCTAACCCGTTTATTAAACGGGTTGGAAACCTTGATCTGTACCCATTTAATTTTAAACGGATTGACCCGTTTAACCCGTTTAAGAAAAACAAGTCGAGTTCAGTTGCCTAATTATCTATTTACACATTTAACGTTTTCAACTAATATGTAATTAAATGGTGTCAAAAATTAAGTTTACATATCATATTAAACAATTACTAAAACTCCCCCAATTCATCATAATTCACATTTTTTTAAATTTTTGTGTTCTTAATTGTCTAACAAAAAGGTAAACGAATGACAAAATGGGAAAATGAGTTAGCTTGTTTAACCCATTTAATTAAACGGGTTAAACAAATACTTTTAATGTCAAGAATCTTGCCTAACCCCTTTTTTTTGGGTAAGTAATCAAAGAGGTATATTAAATGGACACCAAGGGGATGTCACTCATGTACAAAAGGGCAATACAAAAACATTATGCCCTTACGCTCTCATCCATAATGCAATCGACAAAAGTCAAAAAATTTAAATCTTTGTTACCAAGCCCCACACTCCAACTATACAACAACCTCAAAAAATAGAGCTTGAAATCCTGAAACGACAAGACTTTGTCTTAAAAAATACGACGATTTCTCTCCTTCCAAGTAGCGCACCAAATAGCCAAAGGAACCATGTTCCGAACTCCAAGGACCCAACTCTTCTTCATCCTTCTCCTCCAAGCTACTACCACATCTCTCACATTAGAATCGTGCCTAACGCATTTAATTAAACGGGTTGAATGTGTCAACCCATTTAATTAAACCGGTTTGTTAAATTTTTATATTAATTGGGCTTTAAACAACGAGTCATGCATGTAAGCTCAAATGAGGTTCCATCCTAAAACCAATTGGCAATAGGTGAAGTAACTCACAAGCTTATATACATGCTCAAGCCCTTCAATTTTATCAATGTGGGATAACACCTACTTTCATATTCTTTGTATTTTTCTCAATGTTGGACAATATCCACTTTCATACTCCAACATGCCCCTCACGTGTGGGCTACTAACAAGGCCCAACATTTGCACACAATTTTAATCAAATGGGGACGGTGGCAAATCAAGATCGAGCAACCCGCTCTGATGTCATGTTAAATTTTTATATTAATTGGGCTTTAAACGAGTCATGCATATAAGCTCAAATGAGGTTCCGTCCCAAAACCAATTGGCAATAGGTGGAGTAACTCACAATCTTATATAAATACTCAAGCCCTTCAATTTTATCAATGTAGGACAACACCCACTTTCATATTCTTTGTATTTTTCTCAATGTGGGACAATACCCACTTTCATACTCAACACGGTTGAAAATTTATACTCAAACCAACTTAACTTCATGTCGGTTTTGGGTCGGTAATTGTGTCGGGTCAGCTTTGTCCAACTCTAGTATGTAGTCCTCACCGCGGCACATCACTGCGACGTAACCTTTCATCTGCAGCTGCATAGAGCAGCTGTTTCCACTCGCTTGATTGGCTGTGTATCAATTGCCCGGGTGGATCCCTGCATCACGGGTGTCCTGGGCACCCGGTGGCTGAAAGTTTTTTAAAAATATTCTGAATTCTTAAATTTGTAGAAAAATTCTATCAAGGGACACCCATAAAAATGAGTCGGTACTGGCAGAATTTGACGAAAATCAAAATGGGACAGCCATATCCAGAATTTCTGAATCTGCCACGGTCAATTGCAGCCTGTAAATTTCAAAATGGAGGACGGGCTTGCAATTTTGCAAGTCTAACTAAATTGGGCAATCATTTGTTGAAGTTATGATTATATTTATCTCTCTAGACATAAATGAGCATTTTCCTGTGCGAACTTGAAGCAGTCTCTGTAAAATGTAAATTTTAGTTGTTCATGAAAGCTTCTTTATCAGAAGCATTGATTTCTGTTTAAAGCGAGCAAACCTATCCATTTGAGTGTGTTTCTTTCCTTCCCTGTATTCATAGAGGCTCTTTGGCCGGAATTCAACATAGTCAGGCTAAACAACTATTCTGAGGACCAATTTGTTTTGAGGTTTGACTAAAAATAAGCATTTTGGCTCCATCTGCTTGTGTCTGTCTATTTGCTACTGACATGGATGCATGGCATGGTGTAAACTTTGAGTAGCTTTTGAAAGTGTCATATTAGTGCATATGCTTTGATGTTGAAAATTGGCATGCATCATTCATTGCTTTCCCGATCTCCAGATAGGGCAATGGCATGCTGCAGATGAATACGATGGGTTAGTTAGGGAATTAACATTCCGCTCTGTGTGCAAGAATCCCATGTGCCCTCCATACACAGCAACGACAGAGTGGCAACATGCAGTATTCTCGCCAGATAAGACAGTATTGGTGCGACTCTTTCTACTACTCGTATATGTGATAGTTGTGTACTTTTTTAGAGCTCATTAAGCTATCTATTTGTTCAGGTGTTTGAGACAGTGCAACAGGTACATGATGTTCCCTTTGGTTCCCACTTTGAGGTATGCCTCTTCAGCCATTGCTATGAGCTTTCCTTCTGTGTCCACCCCCTCCCCGCAAACAACACCACAAAATAAAAATGGAGTTAAAAAGCATCCGAGTGGTTATCTATGAGTCCTTAACAGCGTTAAATCGAACTTGTATCAAATAATGCTGTGCTTTCCAAGTATCATATTGTGGAGATTACTTGGTACTGACATATGCTCTTGCTTCTGTAGGTGCACTGTAGGTGGTGCATTGAAACTAATTCTAAGTCATCTTCGACCATAGATATAAAAGTTGGTAATGTTTATCAACTTGTATGTTGATCTACCGTAGTTCTCTGCATGCCTTCTTATAGAAATTTTTTTGTTTGGGGGTGGGGGTGGGGGCGGAGGCGAGGGGATACAATGTGTTTATGATAATCTTAGTTGGTGGTGAGTTTCATCTTGCTTAGATTCGGGTTACCTTCTCATTAGTAAGATCAGTTTAATCCAATTCATTCCAGTGCATGCTTGTGGGTTATTATAGTCTAGTTAATGATGGTGTAACACAAGTTGGATGGAGAATTTCGGTAAGTGTGTGTTTGGACGAAATTCTCTTTGAAGTGCATGGAGTTTATGAGCCTTGAAAATTATGCAATTCTGCTTGAAATTTATTGCTTGGGTAAAAAGTGATTTTGTAGTTTAAGATACTATCTACTACTGAATTAAGGAAGTAGTTAAATTCAACCAGTACAGGTTGAATGCTTGCTGGCCCTCTCGAAGACTTTAAAGAAGCACTCCTTGTTTGTTTGTTTGTTTGTTTGTTTGTTTTTTTTCTTTCTCTGAGAGGAAGCTGCTTCCCTTGGTGGTGAATACTCTGCAAAAGGGCATTATGAGTGGGATTACACTTTCGTACATACCCTAACAAGATGAATGAGTACTAACTGGGGCAGGATACAACTTTTTTTTTTGGGGGGGGGTGCTATTCAGTATATGAATATTATATGAAAAATAACAAATTATGTTGACTATATTGAAAGAGGCAAATAATAAATAAAATGCTATATATCTAAATCCAATACCCCAAAAATTCTATCACCAGGCGGGGCATGGGGGTTCTGATGTAGCTGTCTTACCTCTGAATTGTAAAATTGTAGAGAGGCTGGTTCCTATAGACCTTATATTTAAAAACCGTGGACTACCTACTATATAAAAACAGTGCAGAGGAAGTTTAGAGAGGTATTTTGCTTTGGTCCATTACAATCCAAGTTGGAAAAAATGGTCTAAACTTCCCCTTTTCAGCTATGTAGATTATGGACAAAAATAAAATGCTATATATATTATCCCGAAACACAGTATCAATGCCACCTATCTGAATTGTTAAAAGGGAGGTCTTGATTTGACTGGATTTTTGGTTCATTTCCCCTTTTCCCATTGCATTGTAGACACTTTGTAACTTGTAAATCATGTACAGATGCCCAAAGAAAGGGCACTCATTTGTAATTTATATTAAACGTAAAAACTATATGTCTGGCTTAGTACACTGCTAAAAAGAATATGGAAAGGGCTACAACAAATAAACAAAAGGAATAATGGAGATAGTGAACAAGGGAAAAATAAATAAATAAAGTGGAAAGCAAAACGAAAAATGAAAAAAAGTCAAGGGAGAAAGCCCATAATCAGTGGCACGACTTCAGAACTTAGAAGGAGCTTTTGAAGTGTTGAGCAAAGAGCCCCTAAAATGCAGATACACACTCCAACCAGCTGTGCTCTATAAAATTACCTGTATATGGTTTAATTTAATGGTAAAGACATTGATCTCAGGTTGGTGGGGGGGGGGGGGGTTTAGTCCAGCATGCAGGTTCGCCACTGGTGCTAACTAGCTTAAAGAGTTAACACAACATTGTAGGTCTTCAGTGAGCAATAGCGAAAACCATACTAAAGAGAATTTCCAGCTAGTCATCGGCATACTGTTACTATTTGGGTAGTTTGCATGTCAAAATATTTGCATCTATATTTACTTGAACTGACCCATACCATGCATGCCTATGTGATAGAAGCTCGGTACTTGACTCCCTGTCGCTATAAATGGCTCTATCCAGTTAGTGTGTTTGAGGTTAGAGAGAAGCCGAGCTAACATTTTGTGCAGAAAAATAACTTTTCTTCTGCACTGATATGCTTACGCAGGTACTTATTTTAAGAAATGGTGTATAATGCAATCTAAAATCAGGGCAGGGACAATTGATGAGGTAATGAGTCTAAAACACCATATCTTGTTTGGACTTCCGTATCTTTCTAAGGAGGATGGTGAAACTGAAATATTGTCTCTTCTCGTTTGACATACTGCAGTACAAGAAAGAAGTACGCTTGATGATAGAGGCAGCTTCCTCTTATATTAAGGCCAAGATTAACAGTGCTGAAGAGGTTGACAGGGCTCAAGCTTCTTGTGGCGCACAGGAAAACACATGATAGTGCGGTGCGTGTATATCGGCTTGGGTTCTTCATTTCGGTTCACAGAGCTGATGGTGTTGTGCTCTTTTTTCATAGTTTGAAATTCTATTGGATTTTCGGTTCACAGAGCTGATGGGGTTGTGCTCTTTTTTCATAGTTTGAAATTCTATTGGATTTCTTTCTTTGTTTATAGTTTGAAACTCTTCTATTGAGTTTTGTTCTTAGGGCTTATTATAGCCTGTTTTAATGCGAGTTTTCATTTTATTTTGTAGCAATATGAGTGATGGATAATTTAATTATAAATGACAGTTAATCCCTTTGCCTACAAAGTGCATACACGCCATGGTGGTATTATTGATAACACATTATCTAATGGGATCAGTTTGTTGATGGTATTTCTGCTGTTTGGACTTCATAATGCTGCGGTGTTGAAAATATTCATTATGGATTGTTTAAAAGTTCAATAGCCCTCCCAATCATTTTGGCCATGCGCTAGTGTTTTTTTATTTTTATTTTTTAATTTTTGGGTAACATAAGACCGAATTAAAATCTCGAATGTCTTCTGAATGGGATTGCGAGTTCTGCATATTCAGAGTGAGATGAGTCTCTCTATAAATCATCCCATTTTTCCGCTTTGAGACCTACAACAGTACAAAAAGCATGTACAAGGAAAGTGACCACACAGCAATTGATCAATATAAACCCTAAGACGTACAAGCTACAAACAGGCAATTTTGCATAATGATTATTATCAAGGATCTCCAATGCTGGCTTCAGCTTCCTCTAAGCCATCAGCATTTTCATCCAACAAATAGTCACATATCTCCAGCAGTTGATCTGCCAGAGGTGGTATGCCAGGATTTCTCCTGTCATTGTACAAGTGAGCATTGTAGGTAATTTGCCATACATCATGCCGGAATTCCTTTCGATCCTTGTACTCCAGTCGTCTTACTTTCTCCCTTATAGTGGAAAGGTCCATTGGGTGCTTAACTACGTTCAGATAGTCAGGTGCCTCCTTTTTAGACACGGGTTTTAGGAAAAGATATGAGATGTCGCGTTTCTCTTTAAGGGTTTCGACAATGTTCTCTAAGATGTTCGCCAAGCCAACCTGCCAAGCACAGCAACTTCATAAGTTAGAAAGCCACAAGTCGAAGTATCTCCATCTATAAAATAGTCACGCCTATGAAAACAATACATAATGTACTGTTATTGATTTCATCGCAAAGGTTTCATAGTTAACACTAGAAAAAAAGACTTTGTTTGGGACTTCAGAAGGAAAAAGGAGTTAACATTCTGTGGAACAATAATAAACTGTAGCTTGTCCCCCCCCCCCCCCAAAAAAAAAAATCAAAGAGAACCTGCACCAAACCAAAAAAAGGGGCCCCACCATAAATGAATGCAGAAAAGTCATAATCTATATCACCCCTACTGTCATTTGACTACAGACCCAAAAAGTCCATTACACTAGTTCCATTTTTATGTCATAATAGAGGCCACCCGATAAGAAGCCTAGTTGCCATCGAATTCATCTGATATGAACCTGAAACTACAGAAAATAAACCAGAACTGAAAGTCAAGGAAAAATACCTCTCCTCCTCTACGTCGCTTAGTTGGTGGGACATACTCTGCACCATACCTCCCCAACTCAACAATGGTCTTCCTCTTAGCAGTCCTGTCCCTCTCTGGCAACAGCCTGTTATTTCTTTTTGCCCGAAAGTCCTCAAAATAATCATCTTTCAAGTCAGTTGTCCTCTTCTTTTTTTTCTTTTTCTTCATAGCTTTACGGCGTTCTTCTTCCTCCCTCTCTCTACGTATGTCTTCTTGATATTTTCTCAGTTCTGCCAATCTATCTTGCTCTTCTATTCTCCTCATTTCTTCCTCATAAAGCCTTCTCGCTCTTTCTTCTTGCATCCTTTCTGCATTTCTCCTCCTCTCTTCTTCTTCCCACATTCGTCTGACTTCTTTATTTTTCCTCCTTGCAGCTTCCTCAGCTAAAAGGTTACTATCTTGCAGTCTGTTTTGCCCATAGCCCGTCAATTCAATTATCTTCCTTGTCTTTCTAAATTCTATATCAGCTCCATCTTGGCTTGAATACTCTAGATTAATGACTTCCTTGGGTTGTTTAATGGTAATCTTTTTGTGAGGCTGGTCTTTGCCTGCCTCACTTGGTGGGCGTATAACAAGATTCACCTTGTGAGATTCAGCTGGTACATCATCAGGCTTTGCTTTGTTGCTTACTATTTTAATAACCTTAGGAGCAGATTTATTTCCATTTTCAGCTTCAGATGTAGTTGGCTGCTCTGAACTTAGTGACGGCACAGAGGAAACTTTATCTGGAACCTTGTCAGCAGAGGCACATCTGACTTTCAAAATTTTGGCCTTTGAACTAGACTTTTCAGCTTCTGAAGCTTCAACCTGAGCAACTTTTGTCATGCTCTTAGATATAAGCTTCTTAGGTGGAATCCTCTGCTGGGACTGAGAAGGATCCTGAGGTATAAGTTTAGCTGGTTCCTTTTCTTGATCCACATTTGCAGTTTGTGCTTCTGTATCCTCTCCATATTTTGGGCAGTTCTTGTTGGTGCGCATATGTCCGAGCTGAAAGGTAGGGAAAATATCATAAGATCGAGTTCACAAAATAATAGGAGCAGAAAAGAGATTATCTCCAGCAAACCTGTCCACACGCACCACAAACAAAACTCTCCCTAGCTGATTTCTTTTCCTTGAAGACCTGACAAAAAGGAATATATTAGATTGGATTCCACAAGCAAGAAGCTGAGAACAGAAAGTTTGGTAACAAAACAATTGCAATGCACTCATGTCCATCTTGCGTCTTTCTTAACTGTTTATTTGAAACAAATATCAGGTAATAATACATAAGTGAAAAGTAAATTACCTCCAGTATAATTGTGACAAAAACATTAGTTCATAATTGTTAAGAGGTGAAAATCAGCAAAAAAGTTGATTACCTTAACGGTGCCCTCAGTCATTATCTTGACCTTCTTGTTAAGTAGACTCACAGGTAATACTTCATACTTTTTAGTTGCTTTTGATTTTCCAATTGTCTTTTTAGCATGCAACTTTTCCACCTGCCACCAGTAAATAATGATTAATATAAGCCTCCCCCCCCTCACATGACAAGCTTTAATGACAAGAGCCGATGGTCTTCTAGACAAACCACTCGTAATTTGCTCTTTACCTCCATTTGATCAGCATTCTGCTTCACCATTGTGGAAGTATCAGATACAGAAGGTCCCTCTCTCTGGTTGACTATATTATTAGGTTTCCTGACTTGCTCTGCATTTGCCAATCCAAAATTTGATTGAGAGGCTCGTACCATACCAAGTACCTCTCCAGGAGGTTTAGATTTCTTCTTTTTTTTCCACCGAGCCTCCTCATCTGCAAGTAATTATCTCTTGTTATGCTGGTTTGATCCAGACTCAGAAAACATTATTGAAGAACATTACCAAGGATCCAGCTGACCAAATAGTAAGAGTCATGTGAAATGGCTATCCATGATACATGGTTTTTATATTGAAATCAATTTTCTTTCTCGCTTTTGGGTCTATTTTCTCAGATTCACAATGAAGATACATGCTAGACTCCCCAAATAATTGGTGACTTTGCATGAGGAAAAGATTTATATAATATCAAAAATATCGAAAGTTCCCATTGTCCCTAAAAACCTGATGTAACAACCTTACACCTAAATTTGCAAACTTACAAGGAAGTTGGTTCCATTAGACCCTAGATTTAAAAACCACAAAAGGGGACAATTATCGGTGAAACATGCACTATGACTAACCTAGAATATACCCAAGTGCTTAAAAAGCACACATGTACAACAAAAACTACACACTTGAAGAAGATCATCATGAAAGAAGTGTCACGAAAAATACCATCCATAAGCATTCTGCACAGTTCCGCAGCTTCAGCGGCTTCATCTTCCATTTCCTCCTCTAATCGAGCCTGAGATGGATGTCGTCTCATTTTAAGCCCTTTCACTCCATCAGATTTGTAACTTCTCATCTCTAAGTTTCCCTCCTCTCCTTCCTCACCTTCTTCTGCATCAAGTAAATTTTCCAGATCTCCAGCAAAAGAGTCCAGGTCACTGTTTGCTTCATAGTCACTCTCATTTTCATCACCCTCAACAGCTGAAAGAGATTGAATCTGTCGATCCCAAATTTCCTGACATTTTTCTCGGCTTTGTTGCTGAAGCTGGAGAAATGACATTCGCTGTCCTCGTGCATACTTACTGATTGTTGTTGGATCAACCTTGACTCCTGAGGCAGCTTGCTCACTAGACAGCTTCCGTATCAAAGCAATTCGATGCCACCGAGACAGTTTCTCAATTTGTTCCTCAGGAATGTTGAATTTCAGCAGAACCTAAGATTTGCAGTAGTTCCAAACCTTAGATATTAAGGAATAATTGACCACATTTCCCCCCTCCCCCCCCCCCAAAAAAAAAACACACTTTGCTTTAAGTATTAATCTTATTTTTACGTGACAAACTTTGAAGAACCACTTTATCAAGTTGCTGTATGAAACAATATTAGAAACAATTGTAACAAGTGGACATCTATTCCACTGTTTGGAGCATTGGGGGTTGGGGGGCATACTGTGATTACAGTAACAATACGTTGGATTACATATTCTGTAACGGTTCCAAACGGCCAATATGCCGAATAATCCCTGGTTTTCAAGCATGGAGACACAAGCGTGACAAGCAACCCATGGTAACATATCAACAGTTCTCATGGAAAATTATTACCTTGTCTATGCCAAAAAACATGCAGTATGCATAATCCATAAAAACTCCTCAGAGAAAGGGGATGGGCAGGGGTGGGGGAGTTAAAGGCCTGGTTACTTGGACAAAGAAAACAAGGTAAAGATTTACTTTAAGATTTCACATCAAAGCCCATTAACTTAATTGGGTAACCGAGTTAGAAAAGAGCTACCAAAGTATCAAGTCCAGGTAAGTCTAGGACTTTTACCCATCTACTAAAAATGCTACGTTCAGTCCAACCCATCTTAGTTTGACACCGACACCAACACGAGCATGAACTCGACCTAATTAATTTGTCATCCCTAACCCCAGTCTGATACCAATATCTAAGTCTCATGAATATAGTAGTGATGGTATGCATACCAGACTACCAGTACAACTATTTGCAATGATATGATTTAGAAGTTGGCACATTTTCACACTAGAAGTGGAATCCCTGCACCCCCCCAACCAAAAAATAAAAATAAGTAGTCATCCATCTTTATTGAAATATATATAATTACTGATACATGGACATCTAACGTACCAATGACAGTTTCTATAAAGGAAAATATCAATAGAAAATCCATGAAAAAGATTTCTGGACAATAGCCAATGAAATCAAATACAACATACATGCTGATATATTGGCAGATATCTCAGAGGATAATTATTCGTAGCATTATTAATATCATTGTGTCACCCCTAGTTTCCATGTTGTTATTTATTTAAAATTTGAATTTGAGTCTGTCAGAAGGATCCAACGCAACAAAATGTTTTTTGCAAATTTTTATGTGGATCTCTTAGAGCCGGCCTCTCTGCTTTACACGTATGTTTGCAAAGGGGTAAGGTTGCTTACATCTGGATCTTTCTAACTAGGCAAAACCGGTCCCACATTGTAAGTTGTTATCATTGTCATTAGATACAACCATACTACAACAAGAACAATACCCAATATTAGTCCCGCATCAGTAGGACCTGAGGGAGATCCATGTCGCAAAGTGCGGTAGAAGAGATGACAATATGAGCTACATGTGCTGTCACGGGAGGAAAAGTAAAATTAAAATTCAACATGTGTGGCCACGGGGAAAAACAAAATTAAAATTGAAGCGATGCACTATTAACATAAGAGAGACCCACTGAAGAAAAAATGCACCACCAAGGCTCAAATGCTCCAAGAAGTAAAGGGAATTGTTGACATGCCAGTAAACAGCTTGGACAGGATCACTACTATCCCCTTTGTCCTGTTTTTATCTTGCTAACTTGAAAGTAAAAAAATACATTTCTCAAGCAATTCTATTTATTGCTTATTCTAGCAGCCTATCAGAATAGCCTATAACTAATCTGTTGAGGAGAAATGGATCACCATAGATAAGAAATCTGTGCTATGGAGGAATTAATTATGTAACTACTTTCATGACTTCATGTATCTGCTGGACTGACAAGGTTCTCATCAGTGCATGGAAGGAAAGACACAAAATCATGGGCAAGGGTGCTGGTGGAGTTGGGTTCTGCTGTCTACCATGCATTGTCACAGAAAAGCCTCAAATGCTTGTATAAGAAAAAGCAAGCGCACAAGACTGCATGAGACGAACTCAACCATTCCAATAGTTAATAGGAAATGCTAGCATGCATCATTGAGGTTGCCTGCCTACATTCTTTCTTCTGGTGATAGACTGATAGTTTGTGATTTCTTGTGAATAAATTTGTGCCCTCTGTAGACGTCCATTAAGGGATCAGCAACTCCCAATGTGGTCCCACTTTCGCAGGGTCTGGGGAGATCCAGATGTATGGAACCTTAGCCTACAAGCATTCGTGCAAGCAGAGAGACCGATTCTAGCAGACCCACAAAAAAAGTTTCAGAAAACATTTTCTTGAGTCGAAATCATTTGTAACAAATGCAAAAAAGAAGCATTAAGTAAATACAACAAGTGATGTTAAATAAAAAATAAATAAATAATAAAAATAGACAGTAGAATGTGCATGGTGACAAGCTGCTAGAACTACACCACAACATATTATAGAAGCCAAACAACATCAATGTAAAATAAGGGGCTAGAAACAGGGATAAAGATGCGAAACTATTTGAAGTCTACCAATCTAATTTTGGGCTCTCCAAAAACCCATAACCTGAGCTTTGTCCTGCGTAAGTCTCAAATGACGCGTATCTCATCTAATCACCTCATTGTAATTCTTCTTAGGTCTTCCTCTACCCCTCTCACAATCCGAAATATCAATCCTCTCAAACCTCTCCACATGTGCATTTATATCCCTCCTCTTGAAATGACCAAACCATTCGAGTCCCGAACCCCCATCTTATCCTCTATGGCACTACTCTGACCTCTTTGATAGCTTCATTCCTAATCTTTCCAATATTATACGATTACACATTCACCTGATCATCTCATGTCTGTAACCAAAAACTGTTTAACTTGGGTCTTCTTAATTGGCCTGAGCCATATAAGTATATAACGATGTTCACTGAACCACCATACAGTGTAGTCAATCTTGCCCTTTTATTTGACTGGAATCTTTTTATCGCACAACACTTAGGCGCATACCTCCATTTTTGTCATCCCACCCTTATGCGGTAACCAATGCCGTCATCGATCTCACCATTGCCTTGTATGATTGAACCCAAGTACTTAAATTTCACAACTTTTGGTATTGCTGTATAACACATAGTGATGCCCTGCACTGACTCCTCCCCTTCACTGACCTTGCATTCTAAATACTCCGTCTTCGTCCTACTCAATCTGAAACCTTTGGAATCCAAATCATCACTCCACTTTTCTAAATTGTTGTTAACTCTGTCTTTAGTCTCATCTATGAAGACAATATCATCGCCAAATAACATACACCACGATACCTCATCCTAAATGTCTTTCGTGAGCTTATCCATAACAATTGTAAAAAGGAAAGGGCTTAAATCCGATCCTTGATGTAACTTGATATCAATAAGGAAGTCCTCTGTGCCGCCTCCTATTGCCCTCACCCTAGTTCTCAGCGACGGAACTTTGCTCATGCACACAGGATGACAGGAATATATTAATTTTTTTTTTTTCCAGCTCCTACCGGAGTACTGTGACCATTGTCTAATCTTCCACTTAATCAAGCAGGGGTGCACAAAGAGCTCAATAACATGAGGTGATCAATCCTACCCGCCCCGGCCCCAAAAACTTTTCCCTAGTGCAGTATGGGGCTTAATTATTCTAAATATGCTGTTGGCAGCGAATAAATAAACATTAGCTCACATTTTAATTTCTTTACATTAATAGAGAACAGATGATAACAAACTCCATATAGAGTGAACATGCGGAAAAGTTGATTTCTTTATATAAATAGACAGCTATACAAATTGTCCATAAAGAACAAACCTCTCTCGCAGCCTCCATGCTCAATCTACGAAGATCAGCATCTGTCCCTGTTACAGTAGTACCTCGAGCTACAGCAGGCTTTTTCTTCACTAACATAGTAGACACAGGAGGCTTTGGGGCAACACGAACATAACTGAAGCCTAAGCCCCGACCAGATGGATCTCCAACCCCGGAGATCTCTAAGCGCTCGATATTTCCTCTATCCTGATACAGATTGACAAGGACAAAGAAAATTATATATCAACATAGCTTTGCTAAAGCTCAGAAGTTCTTATAACAATCGATTCTGGCATTCTTGCTTCACTGTGAAGAAAACCATAACAGCATGACCTAGATTCCATTAATAACTAGATATGAAGGATTCAATATCATTCAAATACCATCTTATCATGCAAAACAATAATGCTGCCTGGGGGTGGAGCAGCCCTAATTATGACTGACTCAGAAGCAACTTCAATGCCTGTTTAGAAATATTGCCTCAGAAAATAACATGCCACAAACAGTAAACTATTCTCAACAGCAATCCTATCTTCAAAGCCTCCCCCCCCCCTCCATTCCTTTGTTTCTTTGTTTCTTTGTTTCTTTGTTTTCTTTTAATAAGTTAAAGCGAGAGCAAGCAGCAAATGTCCTAGAACACCTCCAGACCCCCCAAAAAAGGAACTCCTACGAACCAATCTAAGTACCATGTACCGTCTAGAGTGAAATATCTTCCATAAATGCAGATCTTAGAGATCAACTATGGTCGAACTTTTCAAGTATTTAGGTTGTATCAGGGTGTTGGTTCATCCACACCAGAGTGACAGTAACTCCAAAAGACTGAAGGAACCTCAGGAACGATCAATGCTATCAGCAAGAATGAGAAGTGATTTCAGACACCAGCACAAGATCATGACAAAGAGGCCGAGCAACCAAATGCTTTACGATTTAGTCAACTTAAGTTCTTTTAGATAAGCTGAAATTGCTCAACAATAAAACCAGGTCAAGTCGCTACTACCTGACTCATACAAGCAACAAAATTGGCACTCAGGTTCCATGGAGTTATCTGTAATTCTCTCTCAATATGTGATGCAGCAGCCAGAGCAATTGCTTCATCAGGAAGCTGATTCATAGTGGATGAAAGAGCAGCTAGCTGCGTAGGACCAGTTAAATGTGCCAGCCTTGTTATTCCAAGACGTTTGAGACGATAAAGACCTGCCTGCATGCTTTCATATGCGCAAACCTGCAGCACAGACAGAACAATCAGAAGGAAACAACTTGAATACTTTTGCAGGAGCAGGTTAAAAAAAAAAAAAAAAAAAACCCAGATAGGTTGACCAAAGAATCACTTAATAGAGGGACAAATTTCAAAATTGACAAGACAAATGCCAGAATAAGTTTCAACTTTCAAACAGCAGTTGGTCAGCCAAGCAGATAACCAAAAACTTGCTTTTACTTCTGACACATAGTTGTAGGATGGTCAATGCATCTTGGGGTTCAACAGAAATAGCCTCAATATAGTAGGCATTCTGCACTAAGTGGCTGTAAATACACATCTGGCCGAAAACGGCTAAAGGTAGCCTCTACGTATGAATGATGAATCCATCATTGACAAAATCAGACTCTGTTGTACAAAACAATATGCTACTTTCAACCAGGATAATCCCCAAACTTCAAGCAGTGAGTCTCTAGATTCTAGACAGTATGTTGAACAAGAGAAAATAAGATCAAGATCAGATAGGAACAACCTAGCAACACTTCAAAAGCATGCTTCAGTTTCACTCAGCAAAACCAAAATGATGCGAAAATTCCTAGAAGAGCACTCTGTGCACATGATAGTTGCCAGGATTATGATCCCTGAGGATCAATAACTGATTTGAGATTGCAATACAACACTTCACTAGGATCCGGAAACGAGAGGGTAGGCTCATTCGAGATACCATTTTTAATCATGTGTCCAGATCATAATATTATAATAAATTCAAGAAGAAAACTATAACGCCACCATGTTGGGCCATCATAAATCACTAAAGCTCCATCCTATACTCTTAAGTTTTAGCTGTCTGTTTATAATTTACTTAAACCGGCGGCTCACCCGAAAAAGGAAAGCTTTAATCCAAAAGAAGAGAAAACCAATAAACCTTATCAAAGTTTCCCAATGTTTCAGATTTCCTGAAGAGAAACACCAACAGGCATGACTAACAATTACCAAATGTGAAGAACTGATGATGTTGATGTTCAAAACAATAATCTAAAATTTCCATTGTGTGAAACAGAGGCATGGATTACAATACACTTTGAACCGCGCAAGGACATGTCATTTGCCTATAGATTGATTATATTCTAGATGAATTCTTCAAAGTTCAAATATCATAAGATGATAATTCTGCAGAAGAGAACACCATCATTTAGCAACTAAAAAATATCCTTCAAGATGGGAAAACTGTTTGTTGGTTCTGTCAGCCAGACTGAAAAATCTTAGACAGAACAGGAGACCTGCACCG
>JAKOGI010000214.1:207112-384612 GCA_029747015.1 Carnegiea gigantea
GATGACAAGCATTTGTTGCTGCTGTTGTCATTGTTGTATACTTGTATATTTTGCTCACTGCCTGTTTTTAGTGTGGTCGTTCTCTATATTCCATTATCAACCCTCTCCCTGGCCCAAAAAACCCCTTTTGCTTATCCTTATAACTGTTCATACTAGTAGCTTGCGTTAATTAATGATATTAATCCTTTTTATCATGTTCTATATTTCTGTTGTTTTTGATTGTAGTATCATCAACGCATTTACCATGACGAAAATTGCTTCACTTATATTACTGCCACTATTTTTCTTGACCATCTAACCGCTTTAAATTTCCACAAAATTTGACAATGCCTTCAAGAAATCCCCGCCACTATTCTTCAGTATTTAGGAGCAAGGACATGTACATACTCACCTTGCAAACCCCAGCAAAGGCAAAATCATACTCTGTTAATGTAGGATCTTACATAATGAAGAAAGACCCATCCTGGCCAAAAGCAAATGAAGTCATTGCCGATTCCACCTAGATTTCACCTTATGATACAGGAGGCATTTTTTCGTGGATCCAGCGATGCTGTAGAGCTTATTTATACTAAATTTTGTTGTTCTTCTCTATTTAACCCCCCTATCTTGTCAAAAAATACCATCTGGAAAAAACACGTAGCATCATATTAAGAAGATGCATCCTAAATTCTCATCTCAACAAAATCTTCGGATACAGAATACTAACATTCTTTCTTTTCTATGAGTGGTGGCCTCTCTAGTCCCTTCCTTATCAAAGATGTAGTCCCTTTTCCCTATTATACTAAAAAGAAAAATTATAAACGATCATTTCTCAATGATAAAGATCCTTCAGAGAAGAAGCTCAGAAAGAGGGTTACAGATAGTCAATCATCAGTTTTTTTTTTTTTGGGGGGGGGGTTAATGATCTAAAGATTTCATTACATAGCCATCAAAATTTGGTCAATTACAAAGTCTAAGACGGAGAAGTTGTTGACTGTTCTAATCTCATGTTTGCTTGGACATATGTGCAAACGAGATACTGGGAGTGTCTGGTAAACAACTTTTTGAAAAGCCTTTTCGCCACAAAGAGCTTTTTGGACCAAAATTACCTATTTGACTTAGTCAAAAAGCTAATTTAGGTGTTTGATAAAATAATTTTGTGGAAGAACTTTTTGGGTCCAAAAATCTAATTTACACAAGCTAATTTGATGAGCTTTTTGGAGAATTAGCTTTTTGTCTTGCAACTTTGTTAGAATAGCTAATTTCACCAAACAGTTTTTCTACAGATACCTAATTCAAACAGCTAATGCTAACAGCTAGTAGCTATTTGCCAATCAGGGCCAATTAGTTCAATTACTTCCCAATTTTCGCAATGTGGAGAAGCATTTTCGGCATGCTAGCAAACTATATTGGCGAGAGAGAAACGTAAACTTTTTTAGCGTGTGGGAAGTGCCTCTTTTAGGTACCGAAGATAACTTAATCAACACAACTGCATTTATGGGAGGATGGGAACTTTTGGCATTCTCTTCTTGTTGCTGAGTTTGTCATATATTGCTCCTTTCCTGGAATGCTACTGTGCACCCATTCCCTATGACCATGACGCGCGCACACAAAGTCACAAACACAAAAAATATCTTATTCTTCTCATAAAAAGGGGGCCAAACAAGCTGAGTAGTCACAACTGAAACTCATTAGGGTTGGCTTTACCAACCCCCCCCCCAAAAAAAACAAAAAAAAACAAAAAAGCGGAAAAAGAAGGGCGGCAAGAGGGGAGGGGGCAGAAAACTCTCTACTTGAACACCAAAAAGACCCAGTTTTCAAATATGAATTCCTAACAACTGCGAATCCACCAGTTGTTCCATCAGTATATGAGATAATTTCATCAAAAATAGTGGACATGAGTCATCATTCTAGGCTCTAGCTTTAAGCAAATATTCAACTGTCGAAATCTATATTAACAGTAGAGTAAGAATGTGACTTACTCCATTAAGAAAACGTGCCCGTCTTTTACAGAAAGATCAGATTTCTTCTTAAACGCACCAGGTGGACGCAAAGACTTGTTCTCATTAGGAAGCTTCTGTGCCAATGGTAACAAATGTACCTTTGTACGAACAAGATGAAGCAGCGAATTGGGTCGCACATTGTGCTCAGCAAAAGTTTTCTGGTCCTCAAGCTCTTTCCCCGAGTAAATTATTTTGACAGTTTCAGTCAATTTGAAATCTGTACAAGAGGTAAGGCAAGAAGGCTTTGACATTTCAAAATCTAGCAAGAAGTATATATTAATTTATCAAAAACCATCGATTGCCTCAGGCATATTAACAGCTGAAAGAAATAAATGGGGTTAAGATAGCAGACCAAGTTTCTTTGAAGCTTTTGATTTGAAAGAAGTGACTGTTTCCTCTGCATCCACATGGATTTTGCACCCTTTGCCACCTAAACTCTTCAATATAACTTTCATAGGCCACTGTGTAGGCAGCTTTCCCTGTTCTTTGATGGTAACTTCATTGTCATGAGGATACCATGTTGCCTTCGGCCTATGAAAGTTTGCAATATCTTTGCTGCAAGACAGAAAAAACACAAAGTTTATACAGAAAACAAAAGATCACACACAGGGCTTCAAATATTCAAGTAGATACATAAGAAACCAAAATTTCCATATAAAGGCTTGCCAAAGCAGCAAAGCAATCTGACAAGGGCAGGTGAGAAATCTCATTTTCAACTAAACTGTATCTAGACTCTAGAGAGAGTAGTGCACTCATTTCATGAGATGAGGTTGAAAATTTTTAAAAATAGTGATTGGACCAAAGCCTACTTGACCCACGAGAATAAAGACAGTCCAGGTACACTATCTCAGTCCTGCAAGACATGATTAAAATGCCCTCAAAATTCCAACATAATTACCACTCCTGCCAGGCTGCCACCAGAAACACAGGCACCCCAATGATGACTTCTTCAATGCAATTCCCAAACAAGAGACCGACTATAAAATATCCCCCTCTCTAAATTCACAGGTCATTCGAACTTGAATAATAAAGAATCCTGCCATGGCAGTCTTCTTTCAAAAGAGGATGGGAGGATAAGATAATTCATCAAGGCATATACACCATAAGCCATCGAATTCCAAGGGTCATCTACCACTCTTCCTCTCTTCTCAGAAAAATCCCACAGGAATTGATAGCATAATTGAACTTGTCCATGCCCAAAAACAGAGGAATGGATTGTATAATTGGCAACTTTAGTGAGAGTAGGAACCACTTCACCATCCATATTGAAGACCCCCCGCCCCCCCCCCCCCCCCCCCCCCCCCCCCCCCCCCCCCCCCCCCCCCCCCCCCCCAAAAAAAAAAAAAAACAGCTGCTTGGCAAACATTCTTGCACAAGATCCCATTCAAGACATCAACAACTAGGACAGCAGAAAACGAATTATGGATTCCCTACCAAACCCCTGGTAAACTAATTGCTAGAGCACCACTCAAAAGAACCAAAAAGAAAGTATAAGAAAAGCAGGCCCCACTCATCATAAGCACAATACCCCCCAAAAAATTCTTTCAAAATTTTATCCAATAGACTGCAATCAAACTAATATGTGGTTTCTCCAAATCAAACCTTTTTACACGCCTCCACTCTCACCTCCAATGCCCCTCCCACTGTCATCTTTAACCACCAAGGCTGCATCCAAGATCTGCCTAATCCCAACAAAAGCACATTAAGAGGATAAACTATACGAAATAATACCTCCTTAGCCCTCTTAAAGAGAACCTTAGCCAAGATCTTGTGGACGGTAATCACATTAACAGGACGAAATGGTCCGTCTTATGGAAATAGTCCTCTAAAAGAACAGTAGTGAAATTGACATTCATACACATGTCCACAATTCCATGTTCACGGAACTGAATTGAAACCTTCGTGTCAAACAATACTCCCCTAATCACATACTCAAATTAGTTATAACTCACCTTTCACCCAAAAATAATATGTGCCTTTTCTGTTCTCAATTTTTTCAATTTTTCTTTTTTTTTTGGGGGGGGGGGTGTTATGCAAGTGGGAACTCATCTTCGTTGGCCTAATACTAGGCTTTCAGGTTTGGGTTTACGGGGTGGGGTGGGGTGGGGGATCCAAACACTATGAATACTGATTTCCCAAGTGAACTGATTACACACAGGAGGGTTCCTACAGTTGCAATCAAATGTGTCCAAATTCAAGATCATACAAAAAATGAAGGATTGGGACAAAAGAAAGAAAGACTGATTAATAACCTACAATTTCTTTCCACTTAGATACTAATAAAAGATAAAAAGGTGCTCGTCCTGGTGAAAGCACAGTATCAAGAAAGCAAAACAGAATTCCTTAGAATTAAGGGGGTAAAATAAAATGTCATATCTTACTTGCTCAGTTTTGGTTTCATTGTTTGAAGCTTTAATGCAGGAATTGAATGTAAGACTTTCACGCTATGAGCGGCTCGTTTCTTTGACAGAGACTTCAGCTGCGGGGAAGTTTTTCTATTTGAGTAGTACTTATCATTACCAATATTAAAGCGTCCACCAGATAATGCCACATGACCAGGTAGCTCAAAAGATTCAGCACCGATCTTTCCATTTCGTGTCATAATCATTGCCCCAGCATGATGTTGCAGATGCTCATAGTCTTTGTTGTCAGAAATTTCAAAGACCATCTGCTCATCTTGAAGATCAAGGATCAGCTTTGGTTTTGGAATTGGTTTCTCTGATTCCCATACTATGTTCTCAACCCAAGATCCTTCAACCAGATCTTTGTTCTGCAACGTAAGTTGGTTAAAACGCTTCATCAAGCCAAGCTGCTGATTCTCCTCAGATGCAAGTTCCTTCCTGCTATCACAAAGATTTGAAGAATCCCTCTCCAATCGAGATTCTAATCTCAAGAGTTGTGGATGATGCATAGTTTCAGAGGAGATATTGACCAGCTTACCAGAGTCTCTAGAACCAAATGGTTCCACTGAGATGGAAGACATGCCAACATGAAGAACATTATCCTTCTCATCTTGTATGATTTGGTTGGCAGACCGATGACTACTAGGCCTTGATACGATTTCTCTTTCTTCATGAAAAGCAGATTCAGAATCCGGTCCAGAGAGTTCACAACTCTCGACAAAATTCTCACCTGCAGAAGGAGAATTGCCCCAAATAATTCTATCTTCCCACTCCTGCTGATCAAGTGAGTAGAATTCCATGGATAAACATGAATGTTGCTCCACAGACAGGTCAACGGCCAAGTCCTTTCTCAATGGTTCTGCACTTAAACAAGAGTCTTTCCTCGTATCAAGAATACGAGCCCCTTCGGCCACATCAAATTTCATGAACTCTGAATTCTCATCCATAGACACTTCATTATCCTCTGACACCTCCCATGAATGCTTTCCATGAGAAAAAATTTGGCATGTTGCTTTAAGGAATGCTTCCTCATCCTCCTCAACCATATACGATGAATCAAGAGTTATATACTTGTCTACAAAAGGAGAAAAGATAAGATTATTGTTAGCAATAAAATCTAAAAGTGGCGCAGACTTGGGAAAGCTAAATTCTTTGAATGGTTTAACATAACATTATTTATTAGAGGCAGCTGACCACAAATGGGAGGAAAATGACAGGAAAGGACAAAAGATGAAGACAAAAAAATGCATTGTTGATGGCATCTCAATCCAAATCCAAATTCAAATCTAAATCCATATGTAGGGATGGCAGTATAGTCTGAATTTGATGCAAATCCGATCTGATCGAAAACAAAATTATCAGATTCGAATCCGATAAAAAATAATCCGATTCGACTCCTATAAAAATAATCCGACTCCGACTCCGATCCAATCGGATTTGGAGGAGGGTCCATCCAATTCAACTAACATCCGATCCGATATCTTTTTTAATAATTTTACCTTTTTTTGAAATAGAAAAATCCAAATAAAAAAATCCGCATAATGTCCGCACTCTATGTGCAATACGCTTTTCTTTCTTAACTAATTTCCTCTTCCTTCCCAATCTTCTTCTCGATCTCTCCTCTTTGTCAATCAAAATTGTACTTTCTCCCCTTTCCTTCCAGCTATTGTACTACTATCTATCCCTTTCCCTCTAAAGTGAATTCGCATTCTCTTTTTCCAATAATTTTTTACTTTAACATATTCAAATGTTTGATATGAAAAGTTGTTTGATATTAAAAAGGTGTTTAGCATTGCATCTACAAAACAAGGTTGGAAATTAAAAAAAATATGCAAATACTGAATAAAAATGTATAATCGGATTACATCAGATTATATCCAGATTTAATATGATTTGAACCCGATCCGAATCAGATTTGACAGAGTTGGATTTGGATCGGATTTTCAAATGTGATTATCACTTGGATCGGATTTGGATGTCTATACATTCAATCCGAATCCGATCCGTTGCCATTCCTATCTATATGCAAGAATCTGACCTAGGTGGGATATGGGAGGACTAGACATGGTGGTCATACCCCTAAATTGCAAAGATGTTGGCATATTAGAAGCCATTGACTGCCTACCACTCCATAGACAGGAAGTCAAGGACAGTTGGAGAGGCATTTTGATTTACTTCACTATAGTCCAAGCATAAAAGAATTGCCCAAAATTGGCTTTTTTTTTAGTAGTCAAAAGTTACGCATCAATGGCATCCCGATACATCATAAAATAGTACATACTGAAGTACCATGAAGAACACCTTTAGGAACAGAATACTTTTGTTCCCTTCGTCCAACCCTTTTCAAGGGCTCATTGACACCAAAAATTTCAGAAAACCGCAAAATGGGCATCCCATCTTCCACACACAAAATAGGCAATGGCATCACATTTTTAGCATCCAGAGCATCATCAGAAGCCGCACGTTCTTCCTGATGGACAAATGAAGTAATTTAGTATCCTTGAAAAGGGGAAAAAAAATACATATACAAAGTAGATTATTCTATGCTCTGCATATATAAAGTGAAGAACACGCATCTAGCAAACACATTTTTATCCTCCAGCACATTCCAAAAATTTTAGTCTGCAGGAATCTCTTCTCACAAATTAACTGTGTCCAGATCAATTTATAGTGAGAACACTTGTATTCAATAGGAGTAATACAACCCCCCCAAACCAAAAAACAGACGGTTGGGGGAGAAACATCAAAATCTTACAAAAGGAAAAAAAAGACAACGAAATCTCATGAGAAGGTTATTTAGGTCATTTCCTCCCTCTTTGTTAACTTTCTAAAAGTTCAGTAGTCAAATGCATTCAATTTGAAGGTTTTTGGCCCTAAAGGTTCACACACCTAACTCAATGAATCATTATGCAAATAATTTGTGTAATGCTCTTAAATGCATGTTTCTTAAAGAGAATATCGTACATGAGAATAAAGAGCACGAAAGTAAAGGACAGTCAAGAGGATACTCTTCAACAAGAGCTATCAAGTCTCAAAACCATTGATCCATGGTGTTTGGGTGGGGATTTTAAGGTCATTAGGTTTCCTTCAGAGAGATCCACAGGTGGTCGGTTGTCTTGGGCAATGAGAGAGTTCTCTAGTTTTATTGATTCTTGCAATCTCATTGATCCTCTTCTGGAAGGCGCACGCTTTACTTGGTCCAGCCATGAGGAGGTTCTTGGGTTATCTCGCATTGACCGATTTCTCTTCTCGGTTGAGTGGGAAGATCACTTCCAGGGGATTCATCAAATTACCCTTCCTAAAATCACTTCGGACCATTTTTCCATTCTTCTCCGGGTTGGGGAAGTCTCTAGAGATACATCCTTTTAAATTCGAGAATATGTGGCTTGAGGTGGATGGCTTTAGTGAATAGTGACCTTGTCAAATCTTTTTGGGATGAGCCGGATGTTAGTGGCCCCTCGAGTTTTATTTTGGCAAAGAAACTGAACTTTTTGAAGACCAAAGTTAAACAGTGAACAAGGATGTGTTTGGTCATTTAGAGTTTAAGATGCCTAGTTTGGTGGGAAAAGTGAAGCTCTTAGATGAGAAGGAGCAACAACAGTCTCTCTCGTGGGCGAATACAATTGAAAAATTGGAAGTTAAAAAAGAAATCTCTGTGGTGTGAAGATCCATTGATATTTACTAGCACCAAAGAGCAAAGCAACAGTGGATTGTGGATGGTGATCGCAATACCAAATTTTTCCACCAGGTGGCAAATAGGAGAATAAAGTTTAATACTATTCACAAAATTAAGATGGATGGCGAGCTTTATGTTTCACTTCTATGAAAATTTGTCTCATGAAGATCGACCATCAAGGATTTTTCTTGAAGGTATCGCTTTTGCCTCTATTAGTCTTGATGATGCTAGGGATCTTGAAAAAGATTTTACTAAAGATGAAGTTTGGAATGCCATCACCGAGTTAGGCAACAAGAAAGTTTCAGGGCCAGACGGTTTCAATATAGCCTTTTTACAGCATTGTTGGTCTGCTATCAAAGGGGAGATAATGGGATTGTTTTCTGACTTTCATGGTAAAGGTGTCTTTGAGAAAAGTTTAAATGCTACTTTTGCTAGTTTGATTCCCAAAGTGGCTGGCGCCAGTGCGCAGATGATATTAAGTTTTTCAGGCCCATCAATTTGGTAGGGAATGTATATAAGATTCTTGCCAAAGTCCTCGCTTCAAGAATGAGGAAAGTTGTTGGACAAGTTGTAGGTCCTCGCAACATGCTTTTGGTCCTAGCATGCTTTTGTTCCTGGGCATCAAACTTTGGATGCTGCTTTGATTGCTAATGAGTGCATTGATTCTTATATCAAATGTGGGATTTCAAGTGTCCTGTGTAAGCTTTACATTGAGAAAGCTTATGATCATGTCTCTTGGAGTTTCCTTTTAGCTATTCTTAAAAAAAAAAGGCTTTCCTAGCAAGTGGAAGAAATGAATTTCTTTTTGTATTTCCACTGTGTGCTTCTCTATCAGGATTAATAGTGAAGCATCTGGCTTTTTCTCAAGTTCAAGAGGGCTAAGACATGGTGACCCTTTGTCGCCTTTATTGTTCATTTTGGTTATGGAGACTCTCAATAAGCTGGTGATTAAAGTAGTTGAGGAGGGTTTCTTGAATGGCTTTCATATTAGCAACCCTCATTCCGCGGGTTTGTTGATATCCCATTTGCTCTTTGCCGATGATACCCTTGTTTTTTTTGCAAGCCGAACGAGAGTAATTTGGGTTACTTAATGTGCATGCTTATGCTTTTTGAAGCTATGTCTGGACTAAGCGTCAATCTTTCCAAAAGTGCACTCATTCCCGTTGGCGAGGTGCCTAATGTTCATGTTTTGGCCCATTTCTTTAGGTGTGGAGTTGATTATCTGCCTTCTTCTTACCTTGGTCTTCCTCTTGATGCTCCTTATAACTTTATAAGAGCATAGCTGTTTAGGATCTAGTTGTTGAGAGGATTCAGTTGTTGAGAGGTTCCATAAGAGATTGACATGCTGGACGTCCAAGCTTTTGTCTAGATGGGATAGATTGACCCTTTTGAAAAGCACTATGTGTCGTCTACCTATCTACTTCATATCTTTATTCACCATGGCAGCTAGCATTGCTAGTCGGTTAAAGAAAATGATGAGAGATTTTCTTTGAAATTTCAAAGATAATGGTAATGGCCTCCATTGGGTTAATTGGAACGAAGTATGTCGTTCTAAACAAGAGGGAGGGCTTGGCATAAGACCTCTTCGTGTTATGAACGAGGCTTTGAAGACCAAATGGTTGTGGAGGTTTGCAAAGGAGGATGATGCTATGCGGAAAAATGTGATCAAGGCAAAATATGGGAAATCGATGAGTTGGGTTGGAGTAAGAAGAGTTCTTGTCCTCACGGTATTGATTGTTGGAAATTTATCCTCGCAGTGAGCGTTTCAAATCTTTGGTGCATTTTGAGGTAAAGGATGGCTCAAGGGTATTATTTTGGCATGATGTTTGGCGGGGGGATCAACCTTTAAAGACTCTTTTTCCTGATCGTTTTAGGATGGCTCGTTTGAAGTATGTCACGATACAAGAAGTAGTTTCTTGGAATTGTGACATTAGCCATTAGAATTTGACTTTTGTGAGGAGTCTTAATGATTGACAAGAGGATAGTATCTGTAATTTGTTAGCCGTACTTGCTGGCAAAGAGCTTATATCCCAAGGCAAGGATGAGATTGTGTGGCTGCTCCCACAAAAGTATGTTTCTTTGCTTGGGTGCCACCATAGGCAAGATTCCTACGGATGACATACTTAAAAGAAGAAATTTTAAAGGTCCAAGTAGATACTCCATGTGTTTGGAGGAGAAAGAAACTGTGGATCATCTCCTTGTACATTGTTGGTGGGTTTCTTTGCTTCGGGATTTATCTTTATCTCTCCTATGGGGATTAGTTGGGTTCAACCTTCTAATGTGAGAGATGTGGTGGCAGCTTGGAGGAGAAGGGTAAAGAAAGTTGGGTCCTTGAAGTTTAGAACATGGCCCCTTTGGCTATTTGGTGGGCTACTTGGCAGAGAAATCGTCGCATTTTTTAGGACAAAGTCTTGTCGTTTCAAGATTCTAAGCTCTATTTTTTAAAGATGTTGTATAGTGGGAGTGTCAGGCTCAGTGGTAACAAAAATTTAAATTTTTTGGCTTTTGTCGATTGCATTATGGATGAAAGCTTAAGGGCATAATGTGTTTATATGCCCCTTTTGTATATGGGCGACATCCCCTTGGTGTCCATTTAATATACCTCTTGATTACTTACCCACAAACAAAAAAAAAAAAAAAAAAAAAATCAAGTCTGAAAACCATCAGAAAAATATGGAGAAAGATCTGCATGAATCCTCTTTCCGCTTGGCAGAGACTGAATGGAAGCAAAACAGGAAAATCCGTCGCTCATCACATGAAAAATTGACAGAGTCTCATTACGGGTAGACAGACCACATATCGGACCACATATCTTCCCTGCCTTCACACCAATCCCCTATAGTTGCATTTAGGGGCTCCTTTCAATTTCCTCTCTACAAGAGAAAACACTGTCTATTCTTAGACCCCTATTTTCATAGAACAGCACAAGATTTTCCTACTAGACCTACATAGATATCCTGACCACCAAAATGCTCTTGAACCGATGAGTCCTTAGCTAAAGAGGTAGTCCCCTACGATCCTCTGATAACAGAGAATCTATCCCAATTTCATCCACCACAATTTCCTTCCCGCGCATTTTCGACCGAGTGTAAACAGTCAACACCTTGGGACTCTTTTGAGGGGAATGATGGAATGGTGTCACTACCTCGAAAGAAGTCTGGCACCACCGAAGGAGAAACTAGTCGGTCACAAAATGATGAATCACTATCTAAAAAAAAGATAGTTCTCCATCAAATCCCTCAAAACTTGAAACTTTTTCACACCAAGAGAAACAGCCAAACAATCCTTAGCCTGTGAAATAGGAGAAGAGAATGCTGTCCCCAAATCAACTCCTTTGACAACACCATTTGAAGCAAACTGCTTATCTCCATTGTCACCTGTGCTATCCACACTAGTGTGCACCTGGGTAAGTCTATCCAACTCCTCAACTCCCATTACAGGGCTTTCCTGCACCTTTTGCTGAGGCCCTACCCGAATGCCCGCATTATCTGCCCCTATAACAGCAGCAAAAACATCCCATGACCCACAATTCCGAAATCTCCAACCCTTCAAATCAGACTTGCCCACCTCACCTCTGACAACTTCAGCAAAACTAAGATGTTTGCTCACCTTCGAGCTGAAAGAACAAGGAGAAACTCACTGCTTACTTGACAATGTTTTATGGTCCTCAATCAGCACTTTCTTGAGAAGTTTAGCAACCCCGAACCAACCATCAGCCTTGGGACCTTCAGGGAAGATAATTGATCTTGATCGACCGGAACTAGTAAAATGTGAAAGTAGGATAAATCTCCCATCAAAATTCTTTTACGAACCTACCACCTCAACCGCTCTCAACTCAGTAATATTTTGGCAAGTTGCTTCCACTGCACAAAGCACCAACAAGCTAGAGTATCCACCAACTCTTGACTATTTAAAGTCCGGGGGGTTAAAGGCGTCACAATGGAATGACTGAGACCCTCTTCTAGCTGTAAATCAGAATGTCCCACACCATGGCAACTATACAAACGACATGATAGAATAGCAGCCTATAGGACACTAATAGCACACAACTGTTTTACCAGAAAGATTACATTAATAAATTTGGAAACCAGAGTAGAACTTAAAGAACCAACAATTCGCCAATAGGAAGTATCCACCCAAGATAGCATGCCAATCACAGATCAACTCAAAAAGGGAATCTTGACAGAGTCATGGCTGCTTGAGTCAAAAACAAGGCCAAAAACAAAACTCAATCCTGTGAATAATTATACAGATGGACCCATTCCCTCCCTCTCCATCTAACAGCCCGCTAAAAAACTTCACACCAAATCACGGGAATAGAAAAGTCTACAATTTGCACCAAACCACAACCTCCTTCAGCAGCTAAAAGAAGTAGCTACAAGATCAAATCCAATTCTTAGGGCAACAACCTCACTGACTCAATTACGTGTCATTAAATAATTACAACTTCAGAATATAGAGCCAATAAAAAGTGAAGTATGAGTCTACGGTACTTTCCTGGCACGATGTTTGGTTCGGCTATCAACCTCTCAAGATTCAATTTCCTAATCTTTTGAGCATGGCACTTCTAAAAGATGCTATAATGCATGACGTGGCCTCTTGGAATGGTGACCAAAGCCATTGGAGCATTTCTTCTTCAAGAAGCCCCAATGATTGGGAAGAGGATAGCATTTGCAATTTTTTGGCAACTCTTGCCGAGATGAATGTATTACTAGAAGACATTGATAAGATTGCTTGGCCATATTACTCTAAAAGTCCTATCAACATCAAGAGTTTCAGTCAAAAGCTTTACGATGGTGGGAATGCTCACGATTTTCCTGTTTCTGCCATTTGGAAGTCTGAAGCACCTACAAAAGTGTGCTTCTTTGCTTGGGCGGCTATTAAAGGAAAGATCCCCACATAGGATGCACTTAACAGAAGAAATTTGAATGGGCCTAGTAGGTGTTTCATGTGCCTTAAGGAGATGGCAATGGTGGACCATCTCCTTATCCATTGTTGTAGGGCTTCGTCTCTTTGGCATTTATCTCTCTCCCTGAGAGTTAGTTAGGTGCAACCATCGCCAATCAACGATGTGGTGGTGGCTTGGAGAAGGAGAATGACGAATAGTCGGGTTTCTTGTGTTTGGAAGATGATTACTTTGGCCATTTGGTAGTGTCCTTGTAAGGAAAAGAATCGTCGGATTTTTGAGGATAAGGCCTTGTCCTACAAAATTTCAAGCTCTGCTTTTTGAGACTCTTGTATAGCTGGAGTCTTGTGCTTAATGATGGGGATAATTCAAGTTTTTGGATTTTGTAGATAATATCATGCATGA
Source organism: Carnegiea gigantea (assembly GCA_029747015.1). Taxonomy (NCBI): domain Eukaryota; kingdom Viridiplantae; phylum Streptophyta; class Magnoliopsida; order Caryophyllales; family Cactaceae; genus Carnegiea; species Carnegiea gigantea. The sequence goes on from JAKOGI010000214.1 coordinate 220,484, forward strand.
GAGATTAAGGGCTCAATGATTTTTGTACTTGGCCCATTTTGGACATAGGTGGCAATGACGCAGCACCCCTTGGTGTCTTTCTAATGCATCTTTTGATTACTCATCAAAAAGGGGGAAAAAAAAAATGTGCCAAGCATACCTCATAAAAATTGGCAACACCATCAGCTATATCAGTCTGAACTTGACCAGGAAGCAGAAGTGACTCTGAATATATTTCCTCCTTTGGAGCAACTTCATCTTTCTCAGCCTGCTCCACTGACAGAGTATTTTAAAGCTAAGTTTCAGAAAAAAATAATAAATAATCTCCCTCAGTTCAACCAGAGGACAAAGGACTAATCAATGCCATGGAACCATTATTCTGCATATGTCTAACAACAAGCCATAAGACCAACCCAGCTTTCAGCTTATCACTTCAAAGAGCATAGAATTTCTTTGGAATGTCGTTATCACCACCTCCACTCTCCCTTCTCCATATCTGTTAGAACTTCAACTGACCAGGATAGAGAAGGCTGTTTATTCAGTTTCCCGACCTTTTTTTAAAACTTCACCAAGAGATCACAAGTCATGAAAAGACACCCAAGGAGGTAAGTAAAATTCGAAAAACGAAGTGTCAAATGCAGGGCTTGCATGCACATATAGAAACAATAAGACAAGTGCTGGTTCGGTGGTTCCACATCCCTCTCCGCCCAACAAGAAATAAAAATTCCAACCGCTGTCATATCAATCTACACATTTTGTTCCAAGGACTCTTAATTTCACCACAAATATCCATGTCAGAATTCCAACATGACAGAGAATCTTGACACCTTGTTCTAGAATACAAATGCATAATTTTCAGAAGATGGACAAATCTGGCATCAGTCTATGCATCTGTGTCGACAATAATTGCAACCAAATATGAGTAAAACCATTTGTACATGATTTTATTGATAATCATTGTGTTTGCAAAATGTCCCTTAAAATGTTTTAACATTAGGCTCTTTAGTAAAGAATAAATTTCCTCTTTTGCACATTGATAGCCTTGTTTCAAAACCCCCCCCCTTTCCTTTTTTGGGGAAGGCAATGAACTTGTATTAATAAGATACCAAGGAATACCACCTATGTACATCAGAGGCAAATACAAAAGTATTATTCCCTCTAGCTCTCATCCATAATACAATCTACAAAATCCAGAAAATTTAGATATTTGTCACCATTAAGCACAACACTCAGACCACAAAACATTCACAAAAAGTAGAGAATTAGCTTGAAATCTTGCAATCTCATTGATCCTTCATTGGAAGGTAAAAAAGAATCCTTTGAAAGATTCGACCATGTATCACCAGACAAGAGGGAGTCCAAAGAAGAGAAATTCTCATGGCCTTAGACTATCGTGAACAAATTGATCCATGACATCAAGAAAAGACAAGTGCTACTCACAATGAAGCACTTGGCTCAAATCAGATACCATATAGCATTCTTGAAAAAGATAATTTAAGCACTTGAAATCACTGTACCACTTAATATAAAATTCATAGAAAACTTTTTAAAATATCAAACAAAGCTCTCCATCTTCCTCGAATATAGTTGTTTTCTTATTATCAACAAAAACATTATAGGGAAGAGGGAACAAATAGAAGACAAGGCCCCATTCAACAGCCTTTGGAGTAGTACAATGACATACCAATTTGTGCAATTATCGTGCATTGATACAAGGGTTTTCTCTTTTTTTCGGATGAGTAATCAAAAAATATATTAATGAGACATCAGGGGGTGACTGTGACACCCATATACAAAAGGTGCAAGTATGTAACATCATCAATTTTTTTGATAAGGAAAAAGCGTAAAAAAATATATAAATGAAATATGTACAAAAAGATGGATGCAACAGGCCTTCTACAAAAGGGTTATGTACACCCAAGATGGAACCTATCCACAAATCAGTTACATCAAAAGAAGATTGGCAAAAGTTCCCACTATCCCAGAAAAAAAGAGTCTTGATAACAATAAGTATGTCACATCATCATGCCTCACGCTCTCATGCATAATTTATCTACAAAGCCAAAAAGAGACAACTTTGTACAACAACTAAGCATTTGGCTCCAAGTGTACAGAATTCCCAAATAAGCATGAAATCATGAAAGAACAAAAATTTGCCCTCAAAAATTCGTTGGTCCCTTTCCTTCCATGTACACCACCAAAGCACCACAGAAACTTCCATTATAACATAAGAGTTATATGATTACTTGAGTTAACTCTATTTCCTTTTATTCATTTCTCTTTCTTTATCTACAAGAATTTCTGCTTTCATTATAGTTTATATTTAATATGTTTACTTGTCTAAATCAACCAGGTAAAGCATAGAGCTTAGCTTTGGCATTTTATTGAATCATTGTTTAGTCTGGAATATTTTTCAATCGATTCTGCAGTATTGGAATAACCAGAGTTTTGTTTTTTAATATAAAATGATTTCAGGCAAGAAAAAGATATTTCCACGGAGATAGCAAGGACAACGTGGAGAACAAGCTGTCATCACATAGCTAAGTCAAACAAACTCAAATTTCTTATTGCCTATTTTAAACAGCTTGTGTATAATCCATGGCCCGCAAAACTGATACCCAAGTAACCTCGTCCTCGGGGACAATTAAGGTTTCTTAAAAAAAGAGTCAGCCATGCAATCAGAGACCATGCACCAAGCCAACAGTCCAACAGCATGTAAGAGATATCAGAACATCAGCTAACATCAATGACTAATAAAAGGCGGTAAAAACAAGAAATGACGAGGAAGTTTTCCAGATCTGGCCCATTGCTACTGCCTCCTTACATGAGGCAAGAAAAATAATAGACAAGATTCAGCATTGTTTTAATTCGCGAAAAAATTGAGTCACCCGCCCCTTCAACTTTCCCCCTTTGTCCTCAAAGGAGAGAAGCAACCTATCTTAAGAAAATAAATAGATGTCTCCAAGAAAGGAAGCGGGAAATGCACAGATTTTAGAAAAATAAGAAGGAAATTAGGCAAGCCCATTCCTGAACCACCATAATTCAACTCACAAATTTCAAATACATGGACCATGAGAACAAGCATGCCAAACGTTCAACAAAATCAAATTACAAGCATTGTATCACGAAATGCGAAGCTCCTTAATGTAATTTATGGTTGAGATATCCAATATGGAACGAGTAGAAGTTGTCACTGCAAACAAAACAAGCTTGGTGGACCATTCCATCAATGCCCTACAAATGACTCAACACATCCCCCATCCAAACAAACATAAATTACCAAAGGGGTGGCCCATTGTCGTTTGACCCTACTGCCCATTTCTTTTGGGGGGAGGGGGGCGGGAGGGGGGGGAGGGGGAGGTTCCAAATCCCACTAGGACAATTTGGAGACGCAGCTCTGCCCCTAAGCCCCCCCCCCCCCAAAAAAAAAAAAAAAATCCCTCCATGCCACCTAATCCCTAACCCACCAAGAAGTCCCCATGAGAGTGTGATAGGCCCCTTTGAATGGTCATCATATCCACCCAATGAATATCAATATGCCATTTAAATAGAGTGTAGAATGCACTGAGATTGTGGGTTACAAAATAAACCTGCTGTCATAATCGCTTTGGTTTCTGAGTTGTTATCCATCAATTCAGTTTTCTCTTGACCCTGTTGATTCAAACGTGAGTCTGGAAAAGCAAAAGCTTCATCTTTAGATGTATGAATCTCAGCCTCAGATTCCTTCGCAGTTTCCTCATCTTCATCATAATTTTCATCATCAAAAACAGATGATTTATACTCCAATGCAGCTGAAACATCTGTTTGCAAGTATTCTGTTTTGGGCAATAAATGATCCTCCTCAGTGGCAACTTCGATTTCAGGGCCCTCATACTGCTCATCAATGTCTTCATAATCAACTGCATCTTCAGCCTTTTCATCATAATCTGAATGAAGGTACAAGACAATTATGAAATGGATCAGATATCTGGTCAAGAACTTCCAAAATAATATAGGCCAGAAAAGCCAAGCACCAGCAGCCGATATTGTCAGGATTGGCCCTGGTGAATGGTCCACCCAGGATAATGGATTGCTAGGTTTATTGGTCGAATGTGGTGGAACCAATCAGATCAGGTTGAAAAAGTTGACATGAATTCCCCACATTGAGAGTTATTCAGTACATCTAAATATTAAACTTTTACATATAAACTCTAACAAGTAGGCAACAATAATATTTTTTGAATTGGTTCATGTAATATTTTCCCCCCTTTGCCTTACCTGCAAGTCAGAACACTGATCAGAGTGTGGGTGCGTGCGTGTGTGCGCGTGTGAGACAGGAGGGGGGGGAGGAAAGAGGATGATGATGGGGAAATACTTTTGGATTTGGAAGCATTTTACCCAAACATTGTTGAAGCCAAACATGAATGGAAATTTCAGCTATTGATGAGTACTCTACTTCATAATTATTAGATCTAGCTCTAGGAAACACAATAACTAGGCTGGCATAGATAGTCACTGGAGAGGAAAAGAGGTGATTGGAAGAAGCAAGTACCAGCCTTCCTGCAAACTCAAGCTTTCTAGTTTCCATCCTTCCATCATACGACAAATAAAGCCATCTGGGGTGGCCAAGAACTGCACTTTCAAATAGATGGCTATTGCCCAGCTCAGTGACTAAGCAAGTTGGATTCATTCCTAGACTGGATTGGGGTTCAGTACCTAGCAGTACCAGTTAGACCAGCCAGTCTGGCCTGGTTCCCACATCACTGCCAGGAACTGAAGCCTCCATAGTAATGACCGTTCCATGTAGACGGCCAATTCTGCTGATTAAAATAAAAAACACAAGAAGAGAATTTGCCAATACAAAACCCAAAAAACAAAAAGAAGAAGAAGAAGAAGAAGAAGAAGAAGAAGAAGAAAAATACACGCATTGTGTTCATGTTAGCCCTAAAAGGTTCAAGCAATGGACTATTGTCTGTTCCGTGTTGGCAAGAATAGAATTTGAGCAACTTCATTCCTTTCACACCACCTAAAAAATTCATGCCAAAATAAAGCCCCAACCCTGATGTTTCACCAGAGCAAGGGCATGAACAAGAGAGATCTTGCAATGCAAAGCACACAGGCTAGGGAAGGAAACACATAAGCCTCTGCAATGCATCTCATCACTTCCTGTAAAGACCATATCCTCCTTTTATGAATGGTGTCGAATTAGTGGATTTCTTTTCAAAAGATATTAGTAGAGCACCAACAAAAGTTTCTACAAAAATTTTAATGAGTTTTCTACATTTAGATCTCCCTAGACCCAGCGAAAGCGGGAGCCAAATGGATTGGCGGTGGTGTTATCGTTGTTATTGTTAAAAGTCAGGGGGCAGCCAAAAAGGTGTTGGTGGTGGCTTTTTGGATAGTTTTTTGCTCAAAAAAAGCTTTTAGAGTAGTTTCAGCTGTCAAACAACTATTTGGCTTGTTGGGTAAATGGCTGTTGGAATAACTTTTCCACCCCAAAAAAGTCGTTTTCCAAAAAGCTAAAGCCTGTAGTTTTTTCAAGTTGGTTGTTTGGGTTTTCAATGTAACAGACAAAAATGCCATTGATTAAATACCATAAATAAAATCCATAAATTCTCTTGCACTCTCCCTCGTAAGTTTTAACTTGCACCTTCAAATTAAAATTAAATAACGACCTTCATAATTTTATTTTAACGGTTGATAAAAAGATAAGATCATTAATTCTTGCTAATTTTATATAGTAATATTAAATGTAATGCAAATTTTAGTTCTCAATTTATCCCTTTTCCCTGCAGAAACAAAAAAATCAATTCATATTGAAAGAAAGTTAAACCAACAATATATAGAAAGTTGTCTAAGTGAACAACAAAACAAGATTGCGTTATGGACCTTAAACATCACATAACTTTTAATTTAGATTGAAAAGAAAATTAGATTTTAAAAAACAAAGTCATGTATAAATCAATAAGAAGATTTAATTCCTATTTGGTAGAATAAGTAATAAAATGGGATTATAGAAGTGAAGGTAATTTGTACCTATCACATACATTTTATTCCTCTTGAAAAACAAATAAGTGACTAACTAATTAAAAACAATCATTTTCAATCGTAAATGATAGATGTGTGCGCAAATGAAATTTTATCAAATACATTTTATAAATACATTTTACAAAAACAGCTAATTTTACCAAACACGTTTTCTAAAAACCACTTATTCAAACACTAATCAAACGGCTGATTGAAACAGCTAACACCTAGCAATCAATACAGTTATTTGCCAAACAGAGCTAAGGACTTTTTAAAGAAAGAGTAAATCTCTGATCATTTATAATTTACTAGAGATCAACTATCAAGAATCAAATTCTTCGGCTCCCCGAGTCTACACACAACACTAACACATAGGATGATCTCTCTTCTTCTTACCCCGCAACAAAAGGAAATTTCTTCTGATGCTCCAAAATTCTTGGGAGCACCCACACCCACATGGATCCTCAAAATGGATAGAAAGTATTTGGAATAGATAATACAAATGAATACTGAATAATGGTGTATGAACCTCTAAACAGAAATAAGCCTCCCTTTTAACAACAGTAATCATCAGTGAGGTCCGTTTACACTAGCATGTGAGGTACAGAGGGTACAATCAAAAAGGACATTTCTACCTCAAAATTTATTAAGTTTTTTAATATTTTAAATACGCAAAACATAATGCAGCCAGAGAAGCATGTAAGGCAGCAGCAGTTGAAGCCAAAAACACAGTAACTGAAATTACAAATTATTTCCAGCATATCACCTTCTTCAACTGTTGCAACTGATGTCTGAGGTGATTTTCCTGACAACTAGAATTGGTAGAGTATCAGTATTAGCGCTCACAGATTAAAAGAACAATGTTTGCATCTTGATGCAAGATAACAGGAATGGAACTCCATACATCTATGTCAGTGAGGGACGGTCCCAGTTTGTCGGCCAGTGCATCAAGATGCTCTTTTGCATCCTGTAATCAATCAAAACAAACATTCAAATAATGTCCTGATGCATTTATTGCATAAAGGCGTAGATTAAAAATGATAGACGTCTCCAGAAAAAGGAACCGTCAAGTCCCAACCAAAAGCAAAATCCAATCAAATAAACTCCCTTACAGTAGCCATTGTGGACCCGGCCAATGTGGGAATCGGTAAATACGCTCCATCTAAGTCAAATCAATAATTAAAGAATGAACATCCTAGCAACCCGTCCAAGCATTCAGCAAGAGTCCATCTTGATGATTATTCTGCGAGAGGAATACACTCACAGAGAGACATGTATATGTGTCATGCCTGTATTTATATATGTGTGTATATATTTATGTATGTATGCATGAATGTGTTTACGTGTCTGTGTAGACAAACAGAGACAGCTGTATGCAGGGACGCTAAAGAGGCACTCACGCACACTCGGGTAAAGTACAGGATTCTTCGTTATGTGTTCTATCCTAAGGACAACAGCTACAAGGAGAGATACAAATAAGTCCAGTAATGTTTATGTCCAAAATAGAGATAAAACAATGAAAGAACAATCATGTAAAGACACAGTTACAACCTAAGAAAACAGGATGCACTCAAAATTGAGAAAGAAACAAAGACCAGTACAAATGAGCCTGACTGCATTATATATCTGAGAACAAAGACACCCCATATATGTACCTGCCACCTGAGACCAAAATGAGGCTAGCAAAACCACTCAATCCCAAAAGAAGCCTTTATATCAGGTTTATTTATCTGAAACTACACAGGTGTCCCGTGGAAAACGTGCACAAAAAGTTGCTAGGAATGCACTGTGACACAACTTCTCATCATCCCTAACAAGACCAATTCGCCAAGGATCAAGTACAGTAGCCGGCAAACCAAGATTCAATCATTCCCAAAAACAAAAACAAAAAAAATCCATAAAATCACAATTAACATGTCAATACATTCAGGGCTTGTTCACAAATAATAGCATACATAAATCTAGGAAGCTAGAATTGCCAATTTCTTCCTCTAGAGTATCATCCCTACTGATCTTGCAACCAATCAGAAAAGGCTTTTACACTTTTCATTTCGGAATGGAGGAGAAAGCAACTCAAAAACAATCTTATTCTGTATTCGTGTCCTCCTCAATGCAATCAAAGATTTCCACTGGGAAAAAGTTAAAGTAGAATGTTGTATAAGAGCGCAAATAACTCATACATGCCTCCCAGTAGCTCAGTCAGTACTGACTGCTAAGACACAAAGGAAGGCGGACGAACATACAGAAACGACAATTATAAAGCTAAATTGTCACTACTTGATTCACACATTCAGCAGCCCAAAGTTAACAGTGGTTAATAACAGGTCGCCAAATTCTAAACCGATGACTGATTTAATGGCATCTTTCACCACTCCTTTCTCTTTTTTATGCTCACTGACAGCAAGATCCATCATGGTAGTGATGGTGATGGTAGTGGAAGGAGTCTTGGTGGCAGAAAATGTCTTGGTGATGACAAAGTCATGCTCGCAGTGGGGCTAGTGGAAACACTCACGGTAATGGAGGTAGAATCGTTATGTTCACAGAAGATTCATAGGATGATGAGCTGATGGCTTGTCCTAGTGGAAGATTCATGGCCATAATAGCTATCTTCCACTCTCCTATGTCTCTATCATCCTAAGCCACATATACCTGGAGGCTGGATCGATCTCCCCCCCCCTTTCTGTTCTGCCACTCCGAGTCCTTGCTCCTACCCCCTCTCGTCTCCCCTCACCCTGGTTTGGCTCCTCCGTGCTGAGGCAGCTGAGCTACCACTACTTTTCCCAATTCACCTCTTCAGTGATACGGTAGCCAGTCTAATCAGCTCCGCATGGCTAATCTCCTCACTGTGTATTTCTCATCGCTACTCTCTCTCTTCTCCAACGATGCAATATTAAGAATTACACAAGAGCCTACACAGAATGTACGCAGCCTACCAGGATGTAACGCTCTCTGCATTTGCTTTTGATCGGAAATTATGACATATTACGAATGACATAAAAGGATACACAGAATGTATGCATCCTATCAAGATGCAACGCTCGATAACTCAAATTAGTAATCATTTATGGCCCATCGCAAACTAGTACTGACCATCAATGACTGAGTTCGGCTAATTTAATTCACAATTGCTTTTTCCCAATATCCATGAAGGAGACAGTTGTTTAGCCACAATGTTATATTGCAAAGTATTGGCCAATTAAGTGAGTTCAAAGCTAAGGTTAGCGACTGCAGAGATGAGGGAGGCTGTTGCAGTGGATGGTGACTGCAGAAATGAGGGAGGCTGTTGCAGTGGATGTGCAGCCACAACATGAGACATAAAATCAGGTACGATCAGTAAAACGGTAAGGGTTAGCCAATCAATGGCTAGACATGGAACATAATTCACAACGTTCAGCAGGCTAGGGAAGGCTAAGGGAAGATAAACGGATGTGGGATGCCACAGCCACGGAAAAATATCAAGATAGCAAAGGGAAGAAGGGGCAGAATTAAGAAAAATCTTAGCAAGGGTATCAAGAAAGACATGGCCCAATTCTCACAGCAAATGATCCTTAATCATTATCGTGACCTAGCATACACAAGGTTGAAATTACTATGGAATCCGTCTCCTAGTTTCGGACTACTTTCAGTCACCCTCTTTATTCCCTACAGTGTGAGCTTGACTTTACCTGGACCTGGATTGAGTATGTGGATTTTTTTAATTCGGCTCCTTATCCCCTGCACATGCCACGCCTATTTATCTTTATTCCTTTTTGTACACATCTTATTCACTGCTAGGATGACCAGAACATTATCAGCTTCTTATTAACAAGGTTTCCACAAGGTCTTTATTAATCTTAGTCATCTTTTGATAAGTGAATATGCTTTTTGTTAGGTCAAAGAACCATCTCTTGGCTTAGGAGCGAGGAGTTGGAGGATCCTTTTGGTAGAAAATTTTAAACAAGAAGAATTTCATGGTAATACCTCGTGATAGTTTGCAGCAATTCACGAGAGAGAAGTAGAAAAGCCTTTCTGGGAGCAGAAATGCCTCTATGATGCATTAAAGGTATCTTGATCAAGGTTGGAGCGCTTTCTTGTCTCAGCAGGTTGGAAGGAGCAGATCAATTCAGAAAAGGCTGCCCAGGACACTCTCTAATCACTTTCCTATTTGTCTAGGGACTGCAAAGTTGGAAAGAGAAAGACACCTTCTAGGTTTGAGACTATGTTACTGGAGTTTCAGGGTGCCCCTAATTTTATAAAAGAACAGTGGGATGAGTTCCTGGCTTCACCGGTTTTGTTGTTTGCAAAAAAACCTAAGATTTTAAGAAGAAGCTCAAGAAATGGACCAGAGAAGTCTTGGCAACATTGAGACTCAAACTCATGGGACTTATCAATTATCTTTGACATGAAAAAACTAAAGAAGAATAATCTGGTCTTACTACCAATGAAATTGAGCAGAAGAAAGTTGCAAAGATGACCAGGCTAAGATTTTCTTAATAGAGAAATCTCTCCAAGACAAAAATCTAGGGTTTGATGGCTTAGGGTGGGTGATTGTAACACAGTTTTTCCAAAGGGTTGCTAATCTTCATAAGAAGTTTAATTATACACCTTCTGTGTAGGGGTTGGGAATCATTGTGATGTTCTTGAAGAAACAAGGTCTTTAGTCCTTGACTGCTACAAATCTCTTTCTACACAGGTTGAAGCATGGAGATGAAAAGTCAATGAATTGTTATTGCCCTCTCTACAAGACTCAGATAAAGGGAATATCGAGTTGTCCTTCAATAAGGAACAAACCAGTAAAGCAATTATTGATTGCTTTGGTAATAACTTTCTGGACCAAAGGCATAAGTGTTACATTTTTTCAGGTGGCCAGAAGCCCAGAATACTGTTATTGTTAGGATGGATGTGATGAGAATATTCTCTAGAGTTTTCCTCTTTTGTTGGCTACCCTTAATGCTACTTTTATCAGTCTGATCCGAAGAAAGCAAATGCCAAGAACATAAGAAATTTGACCACAAGGTTGGTCTATTGCATATGCAAGTTTCCAAGGTGATAGTCCGGAGATTGGAAGGTGACATTGGCGGCCTTACTTAGAGAATGCTTTTGTTAGGGCCAAGGATTTAAAATGCGATTTCAATCGCAATTTCGGTTTCAGTAGCAGTACGGCAACATCACTCAAACACGGCAATCGCGTTCCATATTGCAGCCATCGCGACATGAAAACGAGGTTCGCCCAACTCCAAAACCTTTCCAATGCGCCGTTTCGTCGTGGTTCGGCCAAATTTTGAATCCATGGTTAGGGCGATGAAATTCTAGATGTTGTGCTCATTGCAAATTAACTCATTGATTTTAGGATTAAGTTTGTGAAGACTGGGATTGCTTATAAGTTGGACATTACCAAAGCTTCAGACTATGTGACAGCTACTACTTCCACGATGAGGAAAATGGGTTTGGGGAGAAGAAGATCGGTTGGATTCATCACTGCATCTCCTCGAACTCTTTAGCACTTTTGAGATTTTCATCAAAGGTTCTCCAATAGAGTCCTTTTTGGGATTCGACATGGGGTCCTCGCCTTCTTTCTGCCTTTTTGTCGTCATGGAGGTTTTCATCAGCATGCGAGGATCAGCATCTAAAGGTTTTCGGTGGGCCAACCAAATGGCAGCTATGAGTGTATAGCACCTTTTTGTTGAGATACCATTGTCTTTTGCAATAATGCTTGTCAGAAAATGATGAATATTTGATATGTTCTCACTTGGCTTGAGGCGATTTAGCATATGAGAGTCAATTTGGGGAGGGGGGAAAAAAGCTCTAAGTGGACAATATTCAAATGCTTGCAAGTGTTTTAGGTTGCACCATGAATTCTTTTCCTACTTCTTACCTAAGCCTCCTCAAGGTTTAAGGAGACAGCCATTTGGGGTCCTCCTATCAAGAGGTCGAGAGAAGAACTTTAGGGTGGAATATATATACCCCTTAGAGGATGTTGATTAACTCTCATCAAAAGTTTACTCCCTAGAATTCCGACTTACTTTCTAGCTCACTTTCCTTTACCATCTTCACAAGTTCCCCAGTCACAACCAATCCACATAAACTTCCTTTAGATTCTTTTGAGTGCAACTTCAGTATCATCGACCGAGATGGAATATCGTGAGGCAACCACTAAAGGAGGTTTAAGCATAAGAGAACTGCACCCCTTCAATGATGCACTACTTGTTTATGGATATTTGCGAATAAGAAGGGCATTTGTAGAGAGGCTGAGTAACCAAATACGACGAGGCTAGATTCAGACGGTTTCCTTCTATACTAAGTGATTCTTATAGGCACAGCCTTTGCAGATACATCTTTAAAGGATGGGAGATATCCTTTTTTCATACTCATCTTTCCAGGTACGCGGTGGTTCTTCCATCTTTCAAAAATTACCCCCCAAAAAACAAAAATTGGCATGATTGAGAGTATGACGGGGCCCCTCTGAGAGAGCTTTTCCCTGCTTTTTACATTAAGATGGACAAAAGATGCTTTTGTTGAAGGCCACCTTTTCGTAGGACAGTGAAAAAGAAGTCAATGGCCATACCTGGTGACTTTTGGATAATTTGGGAAAGAAACAAAAGACCCTTTAAGGGTGTTGGAATTTCTCTTCAGCACTTGAAAGACAATTTCCCTCAAGAACATGGCTCACCATTGTTTTTGATCCTATTGAAGATTGATCAGGTTTTATGCTTGCCATGCGCTAAGCATACCTGAATCCTGATTGACCTTCAGAGGAAATGAATGACCACGAACAACAAAAGGCTGACTGAATCAATATCACCTTCAGAAATGGAACTATATCAGTTAACATTTACTCCACCTCTTATCCGGAGTCAATGCTTTTTCTGTGTAAGTATTCTGCATAAGTATGAACAGTTATAATAAAGACTATCACTGACAAATCATTAATTCACCAATAGTTTCTGCACTTGCTAAAACATCAAAGCCACTAACACATCATGCATGCGTTATCCGCTGGACATATTAGCACACTAAGTCACAAAGCACTACTGATGAGAACTTTCTCAAGCATGATGTGATACAAGCAAAAATATGCATATTGCAAACAAATCCAAATGAAGATAATATATGCACTTATTGAAGTCAGCCATCACAGTGCCATATGCTAGATCCGATGCATAGAAAGAAGACTTTTTCAAACAAAGCATGAACAAAGCATAACTCATCACCTCATCAAGGTAATCAACATCAAGTTCACCAGAATTGTCGACATTCCCAAACATAAATCCCAGAAGCCGATTGCCACCATTAGCTTCATCATAGTCTTCCTCGTCATCTGCCACATCCAATAAATGAAAGACAATGTCAGTACCAATGAGTAACACCACATAAAGAATGAGAGATTATCCTTCATTTGCAAAATATTCTAAAGCTTGCAAGGATAAACGCTCGTTCAAGCTAGCCCCGTTAGCATGTGTGCAGAATTGCATATGGTAGCTAGAGCGTATACTTTTGGTAGCAGCCAAGGGCTTTGCCCGCCCATCCATACTTTCAGAGTCACACAAGCAATACAATGTGCTAAACAAGCACACAAATTCCAGAAACTATGAGTTTGCAACAAGTCATCCAGGTGCCAGTTTAGCTGATGGGAAATCATCTCCCTTCTTTTCCTTTCCAATGTACTCCTAATCAAGTCCTTCTAGTACCCATCGTTCTCCCTTCCAAGCTAGTATCTTCCCACTCTTCCTTTCAAGCAAATGCCAGTAAGTAGGAGAAAGAACTTCCGGCCAAACCCACCACTTAACCAAGAACACAGAATTAGCTTCTTATCTTCTTGTGGGCAGTTCTTCACTAATAAGGCCGACATAAAACAGCTCAGATCATAGCAAAGATGCGGACGCCAGTTAAAATAAAAATAGGAAGAAAAAAACAAAATTAGGACGAACAAGAATCACACAAGCGAATTCCAGTCGCAATTGAGTGAGTGAATTAATTTACCTGAATCCCGGTCATCATGGGAAGCACTTCCTGACTCAGAACCCATGTCAAAAACTCTTGAAACGCGATCAATCAATCACTCAACAAGGTGAAATTGCCTGAAAATTGAAACAACACAGAAATTAAGTGATCAATCAATCAACAAATCCAGCGATAAAAAGCAAGCTTCATCAGCAGAATAAGACCTTTGCCGGAGTTGCAAATCGCCGGCGAGACACCTTCACGGCGACCGGAGAGGGAGAGGGAGAGACAGACACACAGAGAGAAAGAGAGAGAGAGAGAGCGCTTTGGCCCGGAGATTCAGACCGGAGCACCGGGATGGGGAAAGGGGGTAAAGAAAAGGGTTAATAGAATTTTGGAGTTGGGGATTTTTATAGGTGACACAGTTTATATATTTCTAGAGGAGGTATTAAATTAAATCGAATGAAAATTCTGTTGCTGGTGTTAGTTGTGTAATATCTCATCTACCGTCCCCAGAAACAATGTTTATCAAAATCAACACTTGTTGGTTTAAATAATTTAAAATTTATTTTTTTTAAGTAATGTCTTAGATTTGAGTCTTCTGAATTGAAGAAATTTATGATGGGATAATTATATCACTTATTGGGCCAACAATCTTAAATAAAAAAAAAAAAAGCAATAATGTTGACTGGATTGGATGGGTGGGTTGGCACATTATACTTGTCAAAACCAGTGAGATGGAGGATCCAACACAACCTGACCTCACATTTACTTATGCATAGACACTTTTCATATTATGATCTGATAATAAAAATTGACTTGGCAGAAGCTTACTAATTGAATAAATTTTATTTTACCTATAATATTACGTTCATCTTCACCATTAATCCTAAACAGATATCATCATCATATATTAATTATAACAATACCAATTAGAATATTTAAAAATATATCATGCTTCTAAGTCTTTGATTCTATTATAAATATATGATAACATTGATTAAAATATAACACCGAGAAATGTTTTTAATTTTTTCTTTTGCCATAGTTGTATCGCGAATACTTTTTCTTTTCCAAATTTATGAAGTTTTTTACTAAAATGGTTTTCTAAAATTAAATAAGAAGCTAATTAGAGAATTAGACTTAATTTTATAACTAATGGTTACTCTTTTTATTAGTAAATTAATTTTTGACAGAATTAATTTAGCAAAGGTTTACTTTTTAATCATTTAGACACATAATATAATTAGATTGTAAATGTATTATTAAGTGGGAGGTGAAGTTCACATACATTATTTTAACTTCTAAGTGCTTTTAACTATCTTAAATCAAAAGTTTAATGTATACTATTAACCAAATGCGAGTTGGGGGCTCTTATTTATTATTTGTCTTTGTTTAATGTGCATGTCTATTGGTCATAAAAAATTCATTTGAGTTTTCATCTTAATATGAATTTACCTTTTCTCTTAAATCTTCAAGCACTAAAAACCACAAATGAAAAGAAAACCTTTCGGCAATATTCAGAGGTTCATTTGCAGAAGTAATTTTCTAGTACCTAAATTAAATTAATGTTGTAATTGGTTGTTTTAGTTGAAATTTTTTTACACATTAGGTTACCATTAGCCAAAAAAAGAAAAAAAGTAAGCTTGTTTTAATTTGGATGGTTCATCCCAAGTTGTCAAATCTTCTTCGTGACTTTTTTGCAAAGGAAGGTAAGATCATTGGTGTCAGTGTCAACACTCAATGTTTTATTTTCAAGGGTTCCACATAATATAGAAGAAGACTAGAAATTTTTTCATTAGAGAGATGTTATAACTAGTACGCATGAATTTTGAATCAAAAATTTATGTTTAGTAACTAATGCATCACTTTAACACAAAATGTATATCTATTATTAGCCATTATCATGACTAAGTTGTAAATTTTGTGTCAAATGGTAATTTTACATCTTAAACAATTTATTCATGATAGCAAAACAGAAAATTGCTTTTGTTTGCTTCATGTCATATAATAGGTGAACAAATTGCAATGATATCATGGAATGTGACGTAAACTTTTATCATTTGAAAGCAAAATTTGCCATATATTAACATACAAGTATACTATTTCTGTTTTCAAACACCAAGAATCCTTGTTGTCCTTTCAACTAAAATTCCTTTCCCTGTTTAGTCAAATTCATCTGTCATCCTCAATCTCTAAATCTGAAGATTACCAAAATCCAGATTTTGTCTTGCTCGCGAGTTAATTAAATGTCAGGTAATATTAGCCCTTTTTATTACCTTGTTAATTTTCTTCATAATTGTACATTAGCCTTGATTAACAAGTACGTGCATGCTTCTTCAATTTTGATACAAACAATTCCTTAATTTCTAATGTGGCACCACATGAGATTGGATTTTAGATCTAGGCGAGATTACGGCAATGTATTGTCGGCATCAAAAAATAAATTTTTTGGTACATATATTTTATGGGTGTCAGATGCAATTTTAGGATTTCTATTATCAATTCACTGCCATTTGAATTCACTTGCTTTGGATAATTTGAGTTTATTTAGATATTAGAGGATAATCTATACATGTGGGAAATTAATCAATGCATGTGGTGGAAAAGTGATAGAGACATGGTTCCAAGAAATCATGTACCCTAAATAAGTAGGCAAAAGCAATTTAAATTTATATGAATTTGACGTTGGAAATGAGAAAAAAATTAGAAGTTACAACAATAAAACAAGAAATTTTAATAGAATAACATAATAAGAAGTAGAAGTCAAGAACGGATTCTAAGGAGAGGCAAGAAGAATGTTCAAGTGTTAGTATTGTTTGCAGTAGTCAAGTGCATTGTGCAATACACTTCAAAGAAAGAAAGATGTCATTAATTAATATAGAAAATGTTAGAAAAGGCTTACTATATTGAATCATAATGCAAAAAATAATATTATTTTCTTATGCTAGGATTTTACTTGTGAAATGCCACCATTAGAAAGATCATTACATAGCCAAATGCAAAGATAGCATATGATGCCAAAAATCGGGCATTGATGAAATTGGGGAGGGTTGTGGAAACGAGTGTGATTACATTTACCTATTTTTTTCTACCCGTTGCTCCACTGGAGGATGGCTCTTAACCATAAACTTTATGTAATTGTCCTATTATATGAATCATTGTGGTTCAATAATGTGGGAAGACGTTGTTTCATTATGGTGAAGGGATCACACATGAACATACTTAGATAGGATTAAAATTGGGTCATCTTCATAGTCCTATTACCATTTGTTGTGATGGATGTTATATAATTCAATTAAACTACTTTTACTATGAGACAATCGCCCAAAAACCCTAAAAATAGGACCCACATGGGAGGTATTTTTATTGTTACATGAAACAATCTAATTATGTAATGGGCATCTTGTTGTAAATTTTATTTAAACTGATTCTAAGTTTTCTTTGCCATCTACTCTATCAATTGCAATCATTCAACTTCCGATGGGGATCTCTACTCAAATTGTTTGAAACTCATTCTAGCACAATTAGCTCTCTAATCTTTATATATTTGATACCTATAGTTGGTGCAAATTTAACTAGAGCTTACTCTTATGCCTTAGATTTAATCTATAGTTATAGTTAGTAGGGCCCACAATACTATGCCAAACCAAACTTATATCATAGGGAGGGGACTTCAAATATGTAGAAGTATAATTCTCAACTGAATTGCAGAAAGTGTTTGCACTATGTTTATTTCCTATAGTCTCTAAAATGTTTATATCTTTGATGATAGGTAGTCAATTTTTTAGCCCATCACTAGAATTGAAATAAATTTTATAAACTCCTTTCCTTTCCTGGAAAAAATTCGACAAATAAGAAAAAATAAGGAAAAAAACAGTGAAATAGATCCACCAAAAACCTCCAAGAAGAGAATTTAAAGAGACAAAAAATTTACCTTAGCATTGCTGTAAATGCCTTTTGGAAAGAAGTAACATGAGCAATTTAGAAAGTGTCTCTCGCTCTCTCTTCTTGATTAAGCTATTTTCTCTTTTTTCCTTTGGCATTAATGTTCTCTTTCTAATGAATGGTGGTGAACTCACGAATTTCAGCATTTAGTTCTTAACTTGTAACCTACATTGTAAAGGTGTGCTCTAAATTTTATAGTTCATAAGAATAAATATGTTCTAGTGTATGAAAAAATATGTATGATAGTTTTATTTGTCATTCCTTGTTTGTGTAACATATTATTCTTTTTTAACACATATGATTCTTCAAAATCATGTTTCGTTACTCGTAACACCTACATTTATAGTTATATTAATACAAAGGTTGAGAAACTATATACACAAGCAAGGTCTAGCATAGACTTTATGAAAAATCTAGAGTAAGAAATTATTGAATTAATTGCATTAGTAACTAAAGGAGCCAGATTTGAGATTAATACGTAATGCCGAGATAAATTAGGTAGTCTGTAGAACTTGATTTGGAACTTAGGCTGCCTAAGTTATGCTTCAACTCTTGATATTGTAGTTGGTTTTATTTCATATTTGTTTTTGTTCTCAATTGTAGGACCTATGGGGTTAAAGTCTCATTTTTATCAAAATAAGTCTTTTTTATTCTATCTTTTGTCTTTGAAGAGTATGTAGGACTTTCTTTATTATTTGAAATATTGGTAGTGTATGTTCTTAATCACTTTATTCACCTAACCACTCCCCCACCCCTCTGAGAAAATTGACATATTAATGCTTACTTTAGTATTACCTAGTTAATGTATTATCATTATATGCACATATGTAGGTTAGCTCATGTGACTCTTTTATGTATATAGGATGAAGCAAACATTAAGGAAAAGTTTGATCACATAAGTAACACATGAAGTACCTAGATGTCTCTACATCTGATATGCAGAAGGATAAAAACTGAAGTTCAGTGGACTTTCATCATCTAAAAGTAAGGAAATAGAACACTAACTAAAAAGAATAACACAACAACAAATGGATTTACGAGCTGAAGAGATGCAATTCCTTGGCCCAATGGACATAATAAGAGAATCAATCACAATCCCAAGACTAAGCCCAAGGACCTTCTATCATATAACCTGAACCTTAATCTTCCCTCTTTCCGTTGCCATCTTAGGTAACTCATTCTTTAGCCATGCTATTCTTATGTGTCTCCAAGACCCTGATGTTCCACTTCAAGCCCAATCCCATGAGTGGGCTCTCCTTCTCCTTTTTCAACTCTTTTATCTATTATTCCTCTTCACCTTTTCTCTCCTCTCTACTGCTGCTGTGGTCTTTATTGTTGCCTCCCTTTACACAGCCAAGCCTGTCTCCTTCTTTGCCACCATGTTTGCTATCCCTTCTGTATTTTGCCACCTCTTCCACACCTTCATCCGGGTCTCCCTCCTCATGCTAGCTTATAACCTTATCTTCATCATCCTCCTTGTCCTCATTGTATTGGTTATTAATATTGGTAATAGTCTACTTCTCCTTTTCTTTGTCATCCTTGTTTTTGCACTCTTCCTTTTTGTCCATGTCTACATCACTGCCCTATGGCACCTTGCTAGTGTCATTTCTATCCTTGAGTCTGTCTATGGATTTGCAGCCATGAAAAAGAGTTATGAGCTCCTTAAGGGGAAGGTCTTTATGGCTGGAGTTTTGGTCTTTGGGTACTTGTCAATTTGTGGGCTGATTAATTGGATCTTCGAAGCAATTATGATCCGTGGGGATACATTCTTGGTTTGGGTTCAGATTCAGATGGGTGGGTTCCTTATTGCAAGTTTTGATGATTGTGGATTTGGTAGGATTGTTACTGCAGAGTGTGTTCCATTATGCTTGCAAGAGCTATCATCATCAGGCAATTGACAAGACCATCCTCCATGATCACCTTGGAGGGAACCTGGGGGAGTATGTGCTACTTAAAAGCAACATTCAAATGGAGGCTTTAATAGCTGATTAGCGGAAAGATTTTATTTGCCGGCCATTTAGATTTTATTTGTGGTAAAAGGAAAAAAATGAAAACTTTGCAAAATTTGTTAATGTAATAAAAACTCTGTTCGTATTCTAGCTATGCAATTAAATAGACATTAGATGAAACTTGTGTTTGGTATAAATGTGCACAGACTTAAACAAATTAACTAAAGCTCAAATGCGATCATATCAATTTATCACCTTTTCAGCTTAGCTTCATCAAAAT
Source organism: Carnegiea gigantea (assembly GCA_029747015.1). Classification (NCBI taxonomy): domain Eukaryota; kingdom Viridiplantae; phylum Streptophyta; class Magnoliopsida; order Caryophyllales; family Cactaceae; genus Carnegiea; species Carnegiea gigantea. The sequence goes on from JAKOGI010000214.1 coordinate 240,566, forward strand.
TTCAAAGTACTTAGAAGTTTCACCTACAAGCACATGTAATTACTTTGATCATATACAAAACTAGAATTGAATGAAATGTAAAATCACTATTTCAAATTTGATGTTTGCAAAACCCTAATTTTGCCAACAAATTTCATTTGTACTAATTAAAGACAAATTTAATTCTATTCAAGAATTCTATACAACTTGGCTTTGTTTGACATTTTTTTTTTCATTTAAGACAGATTGTTACTGAGGGTTTTTTTTTTTTTTTGGGTGTGTTTTTAACATGGGTTTCGGGCATTGTTCTTCAATTTTTATGATTTTACTTTAAGCTTAAGCTTTATTCTTGTACATTTTCCAAACTTTTCTATATCTCTAACTCCTCTTTGTATGCTTCAATATTATCACTAATGTCCAAGCTTCTTTTATTTGCATTTCTTATGTACTTTCTCTAGATATTTGGTACATGCCAATCAAAATGCAATCAACTCTTAAACAACTGATATATAACTCTAAAGTCACTATTTTATTTCAAAGCAAAATTGTTTGACACCACTCACTTTTTAGGCACAAAAACATCCATTGATCGTTATTATTTTTGACCAATTAATGGGGAAAAAAAAATCATAATTGCATTGTTCTCCATAGTTCCAAGATGTCATTTATGTGTCACGAGTATTTCAAAGAGATAAAAGGTATTTTATAACTTGTCTTTTGTGAGAGTGAGACCAATCTCATACAAGAAATTCATAAGATAAAAGAAGAGGATAGTTTGCTATGCAAGTAGCCTACAAAAAATAGACAATCTCATATGATCAACTATAGAACCATCTCATACGGCAATTAGTATTTTACTAAGAGAATTTATGTACATACAAAAATCTTTATTTGAATATCTAATTGATAATTCCTCATATTATTTATTATTTTTCTGTAAAAATAGAAGGCCAAATGACCTCTTTTAGCTTTTGTCTCAACAAAGTCTAAAGGCAAGTCAATCAAAGGTATTGCTATCTTCTTGGTGCATGTATTATGATACTGAACATTTGTTGCACAACAACAATTCCTTGCCTTGTTAAAAAGAACCCCCCAATAGGCACTTCAAGTTGTGTTTTATGTACTACTTCTTGATCCGCATACATGCATTTTTAGTATAAATTTTGATTCATAATCTTCTAAAAATTCTTTTCATACCATTTCATAATTCAACATGATCAACGCCTATGCTAGAAAGGTATATAAGTAGATAACTTGGCTATTTAGGTGAAGAACAAGGGTTACTCCTTTAAAATTGAGTCTATGTTGTTTACTTCTTGCGGGGAAAATTTTAATATAGCAAAGTTACCTTGAAAATAATTTTCCTTTAATTGAGAGCAAAATTCTTAATAGTACAATTGCCAATTATAATTAGCACCATTCCCTTTGCCCTTGTCCATCTTGAACCCCTTTTTGCTAAGTCGTTTTAATTAATAATGGTATGGTGGACCCTCTATATCATTCTTGAGCAAGAAATCCTATACCATAACTAAGCTTTCTTTTAGGTTTATGATACTAAAGTTTATGAAGTAATATGTGGATCAAGTTCTAAAGATCATGTTGTTGCCCCTCAGGACATGCCCTAAGAATAAGTTAACAGTATTTGATGTTTTGTGATTGACTATAATCTCACTTTTCATAAATGACAAATTTCTGAATTAAGATCAAGTTCTAAATGTTTTGTGATCCTTGTGGACTTGCTCTTTTATTGAGGATATCAATTCCTTGTATTCACTTAGCTTTCTTGTGTATTGCATTATTTGCATGTTGTGGGCTTCAATAGTACTTGTAGCAGGGATAGAATTTAAACAACAGCCTTATGTTGAATCAAGATTTTGTTTTTGTTTTTGTTTTTAAACTGATGTCTATATAAATAAGTATATGTTTTTGTATCTATTTAATAGCATGTTTTTAGACCTAGAACTTTTTAAAAAATTAATTATCTAACTTTGAATATTCTTAACTTTAAATGATCAATTTTACTCTACGTGTGTAAATGAGTAAAATACAAACAAAAATTGATATGAATGAGTTTGTAATTAAATCTTTGAACCTTTCTATTGGCTCCAATTTTCTTGTGCAAGAAAGTAAATAGGCATGTAGCTAATAGGCACTTGACCTTGAATTTAAAATATTCTCCTCCTTTGACATGTCGCTGCCTTTCCTAGATGAACTTTCACAAGCCTAGAAAAAGAACGCCCCATTCAAATATTCTTTTAGTCTATGATTCTGAAGTTTGTAAGGTAACAAGTGGATCAAGTTCCAATCATCATGGTGTAGCTTTTACATTCTAGATGACCTTCCACATGTTAAACAATACAAGGTCCTAACTAAAGAAATTAAATGAAAAAATATGGGAACAGTTGAAAAAAAGAATTCTTCTTCACACTATATGACAAAGTGCATGTATTCCACATTAAGTTTTCAGTAAAAATTCTAGAAGCTTATTTTTACAAGTTCCTTTCCCTATGGCAAAATTGTATATAAATAAGAACGGGATTTTACAAGCCTGTTCTCCAGGTATGTCGTCCCATGTTAATTTGAAACCAAGTGATGAATCAATCAAAACACTTCATATGTATGAGAAAATTGCAAGAAATCCTCTTGGTATATTCACAAGACTACCTTAACTAGCAAGATCTCTTTTATTGCAAAACTCTAAGCTCTTCTCATCCATCCTTTCTAAAGCATCCTGTTATTCTCCATCAAATTATCCTTGCACAAAAACTCTTCACTTGAAACTCTTTGGGTATTCAAGTTGTAGTCATGCATGAAAACATGGGTCTTAGCACTTCTGGTGGATGCCTTCTTGTTCTTTGTAAGCACCCCCACAGTGAGGATCGTCGACATTCGAATTGGAGTTGTAGGCCAACGATTGCGGGGCCCATCGATTAGGATCATGTCCCAATCAATTTTGTAGAATTGGTCTGGGAGGTCATTGACGCCCAATTTGCACTTGGAGAAGAGCAAGTTTTGCACTGGGTTATATTCATTGTGAACTTGATCTTTTACTCAGGATATCAATTTCTTGTACTAACTTAGCTTTGTTACATATTGCATGTCATAGGCTTCTATGTCAAGGCAGTGCATCCCTACTCATCCTATCACTTATCTCTCTCATCAGTTTAGAAAATTTCTACTCATTTTGGAGCAAAAAGAGGATTCAAAGGAAGAAATCGTCAATTGAAGGCTAGAGGATTGAAAGATCATTGAAGAACCTCCACAGCTTGTTGAGCACGCTCTTGACATTTGTTTCTTTTTGAACTCTTATTAATTTGGTTTAGATGATGTTTAGTTTGAACGTGAGTGAATATTTTACTTTAATATAGGGATTTGCTTGCCAAATGTTGATGTTGGATCTCTAATTCTATTACTGGTGTTTAGTCTATGTTGGAATGATTCAATTTTATCTTGTGATTGAATCAATGTGAGTAAAGTTTGGCCAAATGTGCTTGCATATGCTAGATCATTGAGTGAAGTACTGAAAGAAGAAACTCACTATTAGACCTACAAGATTGAACTTGACTTAGTAATTCTTGAAAGAGAGTTGCATGTTAAGAATAGACATTAGCAATCAAGATCTATAACCTAGGCTAAAATAAGGACATTCAAAAGGATGATAATGGGATTAGTGTAGGGAATTTGATTTATTTCGAAAGGAAAAAAAATTGAACTAAGTTAGATTGCATTCCTTTGGGATCATTCAAACTAGAAAGAGCACATGCTAAATCCAAGGATCCAACTCTTTGCTAGGCAGAACGAATCCCTAGATTCTTATCTTTGATTGAATTCCCAAACTTATTGCTTCGTGGTCAACTAGCATTGCCAAAACAACCCATTGAAAATTTGTTCACTTAGCATTTTTAATAGGGTAAAACTCAATAGATTGCTTTGGCCCCTGAGGATGATATTTGATCTAGACTACAATACCCATGCACTTGCGGGGTGTGTCAAGTTTTTGGCACCATTACTGCGATTAATTTGTCAAATATTGAGTTAATGCTTGTAGTAATTCTTTCCCTTTTATGTGAAATTCATTTCCATCCTGATTGTGAGATTGAAAGGACTTTTCATTTAAGAAGAAAGGACTTTTCATTTAAGGAGACCAAAGGCTAGAGGACCAAAGGTGCAAGGCCCTTCATACAATGGTCAATGGCACCTGAGACCAAAGCAAGACACTCTGGGATTTCATCACCCTGAGAGTCCCAGGCATCACTTCTAGTATTGCCATACCAACCGTGAAAGCTTATAATTTTGAGCTTAAGTTGGCGCTCATCTCTATCATTCAACGAGCAAAATTCGGCGGTGCTCCAATGGAAGACCTAAATCTACACCTCTCAGTGTATTTGAAAGCATGTGATACCTTAAAGCTAAATAGAGTCTCCATTGATGCCGTTCGCCTTTGCTTATTTCCCTTTTTACTGAAGTATAAGGCACAGGCATGGCTCCATTCGTTGCCTCTAGGGTCCATTACAGCTTGGGATGAGCTCATTAGGGTCTTTCTTGCCAAATTATTCCCACCTAGCAAGACGACAAGCTTGAGGAACCAAACAACTACCTTTCCTCAAAGGGATGATGAAATACTTTATGAAGGATGTGAGCAATTCAAAGACTTATTGCGCATGTGTCCTCACCATGGGCTCCAAAAATGGATGATCATGCAAACGTTCTACAATGGAGTTACTCAACCTGTACGATCCACCATTGATGCGGCAACAGGTGGCACTTTAATGAACAAAACGAAGGATGAGGCCTACAATTTGATTGAGAAGATGTCACTCAATAACTTCCAATGGTCTAATAAAAGAGGCCAATCCAAATAAGTTGGAGGTAAGCTTGAAGTAGATGCACTTACTTTACTTTCTGCTAAAGTAGATGCTACGACTCAAAGATTAGATCGTTTAAATGTTAATGCTGTAAATTCAAGTGCCCCTCCCCCATGTAAAATTTGTGGTTTTGGTGACTATTTGACTATAAATTGCCAAGTTGGGACTCCTTTTGCCTAAGACACTAGTGACCAAGTCAATTATGTCAACTACAGTCCGAGACCGACCAATGACCCTTATTTCAATATCTACAATCAAGGTTGGAGGAATCATCCAAATTTTTCGTATAGGTCTAAGCCTCCTAATTTGCCCCAAATGAATTCTAGACTATCCCCGGGTTTCAAAGGCCCCTTTGTACTCAACAAGCTTCCCAAAATTCTAACTTAGAGGCTATGATGGAGAGTATGCTCATGGCACAACGAAAGCAAGATAAGCACATAAAATCATTAGCCTCTGAGGTTGATATCTTACTACTCACAATAAGATGTTGAAAGCCCAAATTGCCCAACAAGCTAGCTCTTCATCTTTACCCTTAGGAAGATTTCCTAGTAAGCCCGAACCTAACGCTAGGGAGTAATGTAATGCCATGATTTTAAGCGAAAGCAAACAACTTGAGGGGCCTAAAGGGGTTAAGAATGATGTGAATTTGTGTCATGATGAGAATGTTATTAAAAAATAGGTGTCTAGCCCCTCAAATGATGTGCATGATGATGTTGTGAAGGACACTAATGAAATTCCTAAAGACCTAAAACATACATCCGCAAAACCTTACACTCCACCTTTGCCTTTCCCTCAAAGAATGGCTAAGGCTAAGCTTGATGTATAATTTGAGAAGCTTTTAGAGGTCTTAAAGAAACTCTACATTAATATTCCATTCACTGATGCTTTGTCTCTAATGCTTCCTATGCTAAATTTTTAAAAGAGATTTTGTCTAATAAAAGAAAGTTAGAAATGCATGAGACCATAGCCTTCACTAAAGAATGTAGTGCCGTATCCAAAATAAGCTTCCTGCTAAGCTTAAGGATCCAAGTAGCTTTTATCTCTTGCTTGATAGAGAATGCGTGTGTTGACTGTGCTTTATGTGATTTGGGCTCAAGTGTGAGCTTGATGACCCTATCTACGTATGAACAGCTTAACTTAGGGGAAATGAGACCCACAACTATCTCTCTATAGTTGCTGGATCATTCTATGAAATACCCCATGGGTGTTTTAGAGTATGTCCCCATTATGATGGGATATTTATATGAGTCGGTTGACTTTGTGATACTTGAAATGGAAGAGGATATGTGCTCCCCAATCATTTTTAGGAAGCCTTTCTTGGCCACCACTGGGTGCCTTATTGATGTGAAGAATGCGAAATTGTTCTTTGATGTGGTAGCTGATCATATGGAGTTTAATTTTTTTAAGGCTTCTAAATTCCCTTATATTTCTTATTAGTGCCATAGAATTGATATGATTGATAATTTGGTAAGGGAATAAGCCACTAACCATGTTTCTAGTGACCCTCTTGAGCATTATATATTGAATGACGACACTTCTAAGGATGAGAATCCCGAAGTTGCCATGTGTGCTCACTTCTTAGAAGCCTCTCCACAAGTTCCACCTTCCTTTGCAAAGGTGGAAGAAACTTGCTTATGATAAGGCCTTGTCTTATGAGGAGTGTGCCCCTGAAGTAGAGTTGAAACCTCTGCATTCGTCTTTGAGGTATGAATTCCTAGGCCCAAACTCTACATACCTTGTGATTGTTAATGCTAATATGAGTACATCTCAAATTAATTCTTTACTTAGAGTGCTTAGATTGCGTTGGAAGGCCATATGATGTATTATTGAGGACTTAAATGGAATTCACCCTTTTATGTGCATGTATCGCATTTTGATGGAAGATGACCATAAGCTCTCAATTGAGCACTAAAGGAGGTTAAGCCCTTACATGAAACAGGTGGTTCAGAAGGAAATTTTAAAATTGCTTAAGGCTGGCATTATCTATCCTATCTTTAATACTAAGTGGCTAAGCTCGATCCATATTATGCCTAAGAAGGGGAGATGATAGTAGTGAAAATTAAGAACAATGAACTGATTCCCACTAGGACAGTATGCATTAACTATAGCAAGTTAAACAAAGACACTCATAAGAACCATTTACCCCTTCCCTTTATTGACTAAATGCTTGAGATGTTGGCTAAGAACTCTTATTTTTGCTAACTATATAGGTATTTATAGTTTTTCCAAATCCCTATCCACCCTAGTGACTAAGAAAAAAACTACATTTACTTGTCCATATAGGATATTTGCATATAGGAGGATGCTATTTGGGCTATGTAATGACCCCTCCACTTTTCAATGTTACATGATGGCCATTTTCTTTAGTTTTATCGAGGACATTATGGAGATGTTCATGGATGATTTTCTTTAGTTTTCTGTGTATGAAACATCTTTTGATCATTACTTGCATAATTGGTCCAAAGAATTGCAAAGATATGAAAATATGAATTTGGTCTTGAATTGGAAAAACTGTCATTTTATAGCACAAGAGGGGGGCTATCCTAGGGCACATTGTCTCCAACAAAGGCACTGAGGTTGACAAAGCAAAGGTGGAGGTGATTGAGAAATTTCCATCACCAACTTCTGTAAAGGGCGTGAGGAGTTTTCTTGAACATGTCAGTTTCTACCAGCAGTTCATTAAAGTTTTTTCGAAAATTACAAAACCTCTCACCCAATTACTTATCAAAAATGTGCCTTTTGACTTCAATGAAGAGTGTTTGGGTGCTTTTCTTAGGTTGCAAGAGGCACTAATTTCAGCTCCGGTGATGCAAGCCCCAGATTGGGGGCTGCATTTTGAAGTGATGTGCGAAGCCAGTGATCTTACATTAAGAGTCGTCTTAGGACGAAGGAACGACAACAAGTCATATGCCATTTACTATGCGAGCTAAACTCTTGATGAGGCTTAAGTGAATTATGCCACTACAAAGAAGGAGTTATTAGCGGTTGTACTTGCCTTGGAGAAATTTCGGTCATACTTGATCAATTTCAAGGTCATAGTTTTCACCGATTATGCTGTGTTGAAACATCTATTGAAGAAGTCTGACTCTAAACCCCACCTTATTTAATTGACTCTTCTCCTCCAAGAATTTGATTTGGAGATTCGAGATAAGGCCGGGCTAGAGAGTGTGGTTTCCGATTACTTATCCCGCTTGGGCCCGGAGGCCACTCCTATTAAGGAGCTCCTGACTGACGACCCATTTTCGAATCACCAACTCCTTGCTATTTCTCACCAAGCCATTCCATGGTATGCTGATTTAGTGAACTATAAAGTAGGTGGAGTGTTGCTCTTGAGTTGTCTTATGCACAAAAGAAAAAGTTCTTAAGTATTATGTGTGGGAGGAACCTCTATTCTATAAGCTATGCGGCGATGGTATACATCAAATGTGTTTGCCAAAAGATGAAGTCCATAGTGTCCTCTATCATTACCATGTTTCGAGTTGTGGTAGACACTCTGGTCCAGACAAGACTATTGCCAAGGTCCTTCAGGCGGGCTTCTATTGGCCCACTCTCTTCAAAGATGTAGGAAAATTTGTATTACATGTAATCGATGCCAATGAATAGGGAATATTTCCAAGCACTATAAGATGCCTCAAAGTGGAATTATTAAAGTGGAGCTCTTTGATGTTTGGGGAATGAAATTCAAGGGTTCGTTTCCTCTCTCTCATAATAATCTCTACATCTTTGTAACGACTGACTATGTATTAAAGTGGGCTGAAGCTATTGCTACTCTTACCAATGACTCTAAGGTGGTGATCAAGTTCCTAAAGAAGCATATTTTCACCCAGTTTGGTACACCAAGAACTCTCTTGAGTGACCATGGGTCTCATTTTTACAACAAGCCCTTGAAGTCTTTCTTAAAGAGGTATGGGGTTTTCCACAAGGTTGCTACACCTTATACCTCCCAAATTAGTGGTCAAGTTCAGCTTTCCAACAGTGAATCAAAGAGTATCTTAGAGAAGACGGTTGATTGGTCTTGTAAACTTCATGGGCATACTAAACCGCTTATAAGACTCCTCTGGGCACTACTCCTTACTGGCTACTATTTGAGAAAGCTTGTCATTTACTGATGGAGTTAGACACAAGGCACATTGGGCTATTCATATGCTCAATTTTGATCTTAAAGCAGCCGGAGAGAGGTGGATATTGCTATTGACTGAGCTTGGTAAATTGAGGTGGAAAGCGTATGAAAGTTCCAAGATTTACAAAGAGAGGACCAAAAGATGGTAAGACAAGTTCATCAAGAAGAAGTGACTTGAGGAAGGTGACATGGTTATGTTGTTCATCTCTAAGTTACGACTATTTTTGGGTAAGCCGAGATACCTATGGTCAGGGCCATTTCAGGTCACCTAAGTTTTTCCTTATGGAGCAGTCGAGGTGTGGAGTGAGCCTACTAGTACATTCGAGGTAAATGGGCAACGACTTGAACCATATTTTATGGGGAAGCCCATCGAGAAGGCTGCTATTCATACCCTCACCGATCCCATGCAAGCATAGGGAAGTCGCGCCCTTGACCTTAAAAGAGCATTTCTTGGGAGGCACCCAATTATTTTATTGCTTTAATCTCCTTTTTGATGTACATATACTCTATGTAAAAACCCAAAAAAAAAAGGAAAAAAACCAAAAAAAGAAAAAGAAAGCTTCAAGGGTAGCGGCAGTGAGTTAGTCATGATCCAAGTATTGTGTTTCCTACGGACTGTGGTGCAACCACCACAGAAAAAAGAAAAGGAAACAGCTGGAAAAAAGAGATAGCCGACTGGCAACGCCCACCACGGTCAGTCTGTGGTGCTCACCACGAATCGTGATGAGCGGACGTGGCTTGCAGTCGAGGGTTTTTTTACCGCGGTGCCTTTTCTCCTTCTTCATTTCATCTTCTTCATGTCTCTCTCTCTCCCTCTCGTTCTCTCTCTAAATCCTTTATTAATGAACCTCTCAACCTTTCACTTCTTCAACCATTTTTCACTCTCACAAATCTCTCTATTTTTTATCCCCTTCCTCTTCCTTTCTCTAAATTTCCCTTTTTTGTATCACCAATTTCCACTTCTTCTTCTCTCTTTATCTAACCCTTCATCTTCATCTACCTCTTTTCACCATTATCATCCATTACTACTTCAATCCTCATATTTTCCCCTCACATTCACCTTTTCTGCACTCCATTGCCCCCAAAACCTCCACCCTTTCTCCATTTTTCTCTTTTTTGCATGCACTCATATCCTCCATTATTGAGGAGATGCTCAAAAACTTCCATGGCACCAAAGAAGAAGGTTAGGAGCACCCAAGGTGAGGGTACATCCAGCCAAGCACCATAACGAGATACTAGGACATCCCATACATTCGCTACTGCAAGGACCTGGGGTAATGGTTTAACTTATCCCGATCATATTGCACGTTATACTTGCTTGAGTAGTAGACTTGTTGTCGCTACCCATTTTTATAATGAGGATTTGTTAGGCCAATTGGGGTTGTTGGATGATATTAAATGGTTGTTTGCCCAGGATGTCATGGGCCAATTTATTGAGATGAAGGACCATACATATAGGAACCTTGTCCTTGAATTTTTTATTACCTTCCATGTGGACGTCACTGGAAGTCCTAAATGTCAAGAAGGGTACCTTTCATTCTATTTGCAAGGGGAATTCTATGAATTAAACTTTAGTGCCCTTAATAATGTATTTGACTTTCTCCCTAGTTTGGACTTGCCTTGGCATTAGGTTTCCCCCGAATTCAACTCAAATGCTTTTAGGATGAGATTTTGGGGGATCATTAGTACAGTACAAGTACTTATAAAGGCACTTTCATTAGGAATCCTTGTATATAGGTCGCCCAACGCATGCTTTCTTATGGTGTCTTTGCTAGGGATGATAGCTTGAATATCCCTCAATTATTTGAGTTGTACTTTTTATCCTATATGATGAATGGTGATCAGATTGAACCTGAGTCCTTCTTGGCACGTCAATTATATAGTGCAGCTACCAGGACTATGGGTAGGATCATAATTGGGGTCTCATCACCTCCATTGCTTGGTGTTTAGGGGTTGAGCCTAACCATGAGGATAGAGTTTTGGGGTCCAAGCAGCTTGATAAAGACGCTTTTGAGCAGATAAAATTTTGTAAAGTTGAGGCTAGTCATTTGTCTTGGATATACCCAAGAAATCGGCTTTTGCTGCTTCTCAATGTTGAGCAGTCCACTTTGCTTCATCGGCCTAACATCTTATGGTTACCCAGTGATGCTGAGATTATCCAACTCGTACCTCCTCAACTCCCACCTACTTAATATGGCCACCCTAGTTCTTCCCCCCACCCTTCTCCCATAATTATGATGAGGTTTAGGCCACCCTTAGGGCCATTCAGGAGGAGCAAGCTTCCCTACACATGTCGCTTTTTGTAACTTGTTCCATGAGTGGCATGATGAGCTCCGTAGGATAATCACCTATCAAAACCAATATTTTCATAACTTTAAGGCTTGTCTTAAGGCTTGGACAGATTGATATATCTCTCAAGGCCGTCCCTCGCACCCTCATTCCCCTCATCCCTTTTGATTGCTTCTTGGTTCTGCTGCTTCCCTTTTCTCCATCTATGCTCGCATTGTGGATAATGCTTTGGTCCAAGCATAGGGAGTTTATGCTGGTGTCTAGTGCCAGATATCTTGGTTTGAGTATGTGTATATATTGTACATGATTGCATTTAGTTTTGCATTTTAGGAGTAACTTTATGTAGCTAGAGCATGTTGTTAGTGCATTTAGTTTCATTCTTGTGGTTTTGCATTTCTTATGCATTAGAAGCATGACCTTTAGAGTAGTTATGCATTTTAGATTTAATTTCATGTAGGCTTGCATTTAGAAAACACAAAAATAGTGGAAGAAAAAATCGAAAAAAAGGATGAAAAAACAGATCCTCTAATGATGAAATTTATAGACTAGGTAGTTTTCTTTGGTTTGGAATGATTTTTTGATATGCCCAATAGTGAATAAAAGTGCTTGGAAGGAGGTTCTTGAAAAAAATGCACTTCATGTTTTGATCATGTGTTGAGTGCAAATTAATTGCCCCCATGACTCTTTTCATGAATATTGGCGTGTAAATCCTAATGAGCTAGTTATAACCTTAGTAGATGTCTTGTGAGACTTTGAGCTTGAAAAGACTAATTTATAAATTTTAATCTCTCCACCTTTTATTGAGTGACCCTCCTTAGATATCCTTTCTGTAGAACTTGCTTTGATTCTCGTTCAAAATCACACTTGTCATACGCTTTTAGGTGACATGATTGAGGCATTCTTTGATTTGATGAACCCCAAAGGCCAAATAGCCACCCTTGTTATGAATAATATACCCCTTACTAGCCTTTTGAGCCTTAAACAATGTTTATTGGTGTGAACCTTCATAGATAGCCTTTGGCCAAGCCCATATCTTACCCTTTAGCCAAGACTAAAGAGCATTTCACTTCTTTGTATCTTAATTGGGAGTTAGCTTGGGGTATCGAGATCTTTTAGTGGTTTGGCTTGGTCAATTAGTGAAGGGATTTATACTCTCTTGCCCATATGAGGAACCTCTTGTTTCGATAATGAGTGGGTTTATGTAAGATGATGTGAGAAGAGTTGAAAGAGGAAAAGAAAAAAAAGAGTTTATTCCCTTTGCTAATTCATGTGTTTAAAAAGAATGAGAAAAAAAAAGAAAAAAAAAAACTTGTCAAAAACCCAAAAAAAAGAAGAAAAGAAGACAAAGGATGAAAAGGTAATAAAAGAGTTTGGCATTGTTTAATTGCATTTCAACTCTATTTTTCTCCTTTGATTGCGTAAGAGGATGTGTTTGTGCATTTGAATAGTTTGAGGAGAGTTTTTCATGAGACCATTGGGAGAGTTTAGCTTTTAGTCTTTGGCTTTTAAGCTCCACATTCCCAAAAAAATTTACTCCCCTCTTACCTTTACTCATAGTCCGATTACAGCCCATGTAAAGTCCTCATGATTGTCTAATGTGTGTTGCATACTAGTGATGGCGAATTAGAGAGTTTCAGCAAGCTTATGGTAGAATTGAGTCTTGGGAATGGGAATTGAGGGAACCTCACTACATCTTAAAACATATGAGTGAAGAGTGCCACATGACCAAATTGAGGTTCCACCGGTTTTTCTATCATGTGCTAATGTGTTGCATTCGATGATTTGGGCAACTAATTCAAACTTTGACATTGTGGTCTTTGAGGAACTTTCAAAAACTTCATTTTCTATATGATTGCTAAATGTGTCTGCGCACTATTGGGCTCACTTTGGGTTGATTTTACCATTGAAAGTGCTACTAATATCTTTCCTAGGGAGGTTGTGAATAAATTTTTAGTTTTAGGCTTGCTTGGGGACAAGAAATGGTCGAAGCCTAGGGGAATTTGATAAGTGACAAGAATGTGCATCATTTATGGTCATTTGATAGCATTTCTTAGGGGATTGTGTGCTTAATTGAATGATTTGAGCCCTTTTTTCTATTTTACACTTGGGTATGCCTTTTTCATGCATTTTGCAAGTTTTAGGCCATTTTGACCCAGCATTAACCCTCATTTAGGCACCCTTTGAGTCACCACGGTGGTACCCTCATCCCATATGCCTGTGGGGTAAAGAAAAAATGTCGATCTAGAAGTCAGAGCTCACCACGGTCTAACCGTGGTGAGCTGAAAACTACGAACCTCTTTGCCTTCCTTCATTGTGTGGTTGAGAATTCTTAAGTTTATATATATGAAGGCGTCTTTGGCTGAAGGCAGTGCACTTCCACTGATTCTATCACTCATCTCTCTCATTGGTTTAGAAATTTTCTAGTCATTTTGGAGCAAAAACGAGGATTTGAAGGGAGAAATCGTCAATTGGAGACTAGAAGATTGAAAGATCATTGAATAACCTTCATAGCTTACTAGGCACACTCTTCCTTTTTGTTTCGTCTTGAACTCTTGTTAATTTCGTTTAGATGATGTTTAGTTTGAACATAAGTGAGTAGTTTACTTTAATCAAGGGATTTCCTTGCCAAACATTGATGTTGGATCTCTAATTCTATTACTTGTGTTTAATCTATGTTGGAATGATTCAATTTGTCTTGTGATTGAATTGATATGAGCACAGTTTGGCCAAATTTTCTTGCATATGCTAGATAGTTGAGTGAAGTACCGAAAGAAGAAACTCACTATTAGACTTACAAGATTGAAATTGACTTAGTAATTCATGAAAGAGAGTTGTATGTTGAGAGAAGACATTAGCAATCAAGATCCATAATCTAGACTAAAACAAGGACATTCGAAAGAATGATACTTGAACTAGTATAGGCAGTTCGATTTATTTCAAAAGAAAAAAAAATTGAACTAAGTTGATTGCATTCCTTGGGATCATTCAAACTAGAAAGAGCATATGCTAAATCCAAGGATCCAACTCTTTGCTAGGCAAAACAAATCCCTAGATGCTTTTCTTTGATTTAATTCCCAAACTTGTTACTTAATAGTCAACTAGCATAGCTAAAACAACCTATTGAAAATTTGTCTGTTTAGTATTTTTAGTAGGGCAAAACTCAATAGATTTCTTTCGTCCCTGAGAATGATATTTGATCTAAACTACAACACTCGTGCATTTGCGGGGCATGTCACTTTCTTCAATGACACTTGCATAAGACGTAGAAGAAGAAGGGCCCACTTCAAGACCAAATACGGTTGTAAGCCTCTAATGCTTGCCTTGGGATTCCGAATTCCTCAACTTGGTCTATTGTAGTATTGGAAACTTTTTTTTAACATTTTCTAATAGTGAGACTGTTAAAAACGCTAATAAAATTACATATTCTTGCTGCTTAATTTCCAACCTGCCAAAAAGGACAAATTAGTAACCAAAATATGTATTTTCATCAATGAAACAGTTCGGTCATGATTGTTAAGAGCCCGCCACAGTAGAGTCTCATGGGTCAACCTAAACATGAGAAAATCACACGGGGCCGGGCACCATCAGAGGACGTCGGATAGAAACTTAACATCTCCAATCCCAATCTTTTCAGTGGTGTTAGCAGTGGATACATGGTGGTGTGCTTATCACATGCTTGGTGAGGGGAGAGCTGCCACCTAATGAGGTGATAGACACTGCGGAGACAGTGGCATCGGTGGAGGAGGAGGCGATGGCTAAGGAGTTGCAGGTGAAGAGGAGGGTGAGGAGGAAGATGGGGGTGAAAATAGAGATGAAGGCTAGAAGCCATAGGTGCTTTGAGCTGCCTTGCTTAATGAGGTAGTGGTGAAGGAGGATGAGTTTCGCGTTGTTATTGTGGTGGAAGGGGGGAGGGGGTGGTGGTGGTGGTGGTCTTCATGGTGGAGAGAGAAACTAGCAAGAAGACGTGAAGGGGTTAGGGTTTAGGGTTAGGGGTGTGCTAAGAGAGCATTTGATTATGAGCGTATTTTATGCATGCAAAATATTAATTAAAGGTTAAATGATTAAAAAAAGAATAAGAATACTAGAGAAAGAGGTAAGAGTTTTGTCAGTAGAAGTAGGAGATGGAGAGAGAAAGATGGTATTGAAGTTGAAATTGGAATGAACTTTGAATATGTAGTTTATAGTAGTAGGAGAAAAGAGGATGATATGATGAAAGCCAATCTTACTTTGCCACGTGGACTTCTAGGGAATTTCATCATAAGGTCTAATTATTGGTTGGAAAATTGAAAAATCATCAATATATATTAAGTTATGCCTATTTTCATGTTTTGATCCAATAGTTTGGATTTCTAATCCGTATTTATTTTCACTAAATAATTAACATTAATATATAAAAATTTTGAGATTTTAGTATCAATGTTGTAGAACAAAATTAAACCTTGGGAATCTCATGAACTACTTAATATACTTTCTTAGCCTGGAGAATGATAAAAACAAATTTATTTATCCAATATTTCTTGGATGGAGCAAAACATAAATAAGGTACATTGTATATGAATATAAGTTAAAGCGAATATGAGTTCCGAATTTAAAGTTTCTTATTTTGTGACTAATTAATTAGTGTGAGTTTGACTTCAACATCGAGCTGAATAATTTAGACTCAAACTCTTCTGAGAGTTAAGTCAAATAGATCACTCGACTATTGCTTTAAGTAGAGCTTAACAGCTAACGTTTGTCAGATTATACCTGTGCCCATGCACGATGATAATCTTCATATATAACATTTACATTTTTAAATTTCAAATTTCACAAAAATGCTGAAATTCATTTTCTAATTAATATTGTAAAGCTAGAAAATTATGATCATGATGCACGAAAATGGGGATGTAATACCCAAGAGGGAGGATTGTATGACTTACAAAAATGTATCTTTGTTTTGACGTCAAAGTGAAGAAAACCCTATAAATGGGTATTTAAAACTATCAAACATCTTTAGCCCCCAAAAAGAGCAAACATCCTTCTTGCCCTTTTAATTTCAGCAGTTGAAGGGTCCTAGTCCTTCATATTGTGACAGCTAACATTTTTTTTCCAACTTTGTCAATCACTAATTAGTTAAATAATTAACTGTAACATTTTATGACTAATCAAAACAATTTAATTTGCAAAAAATAATTAAAATTAGACAATAGACAATGTTAGAAAGCTAAGTGGTTAGTCATCACTTTGAATAACATATGATGTTAGATTTCAGAATTTGGACCACGATTTTGTTATTTGTATCTTGCAGTTGTTTGTTTGTGGTTGGATTGGAGCTGTTCGACGGAAGGCATAACATGCTATTGAATTAGTTGTTTAAAGCTACCTAATAACTAATATCAGTCACAGGTTAGACAATTCATTACATCGTTGTGTGGATTTTTAATAGTGACTCATGAACGGACGTAAATAATCATAATACTTACCAATATATTTACATCACTGTTTTTAATTGTGTTATGAAGGGACATAAATGATTACAATGAGATGCTTAAAGAATGGGATGTAGTATGGTTGTAAGGCGCTATGAACTTAAAGTTGAAAAGAATATACACTAACAACTATTTAACTAAAGCTTCTTATAACTTAAAATTCTTTCTTACAATGGAAAAGAATAGATTTTTAGTCTGGACATGAATGTTTATATTGTATGTGTTGTCACTTAAACCCCATTATAGTTAGCAAGCTTGCATCATTATACTTTGATTATATAAAATTTCAATTCGGTCAAATAATAGTATATAATTGATAGGAAGAATTTAAGTTTTAATATTTATAACTTCAAGTGCAAGATTTATCGCCGAGTACTCGGGTATCGTCCACAAGGAGTTAAGTTTCAATTACTGGAGTTCGCTTAAGTGTTTCAATCTAGGCTAAAGTAAAAGTAAATGAAAGATAAGCTACATACAGCTAATAAACACAAAAGAAGATGCTTCAAATTGGATTTGACCAATTGACGATTAAAGTAGTTAAGGTGAGTCCCTAACCTACAAAACCTATACCGGCAACTATAGATGGTCAGTTACACCATCAAAGACCACCGAAGCCCTCTTTAAGGGTCATGAGCTAGTTTAATTAGTCTAACAACCTCTTTTCATATGATTAGCGTAATTAGACCATAAGATTAGCAACTCTTGGACCTAGTTAGAATTGGGACTATTTTCATGTTCAAATCCTGGCCAATCTCTCTCCCACACTAGCTAGTTAACCTCACCTTTTTATCATAAGTCAACTGCCTAAAAATTTGAAGGAAATCTCTTTCAAGCATTTCATCAAATACTTGGCGAGCGAGAGAGAAAACTCCGGGTTGAAAGCATAAATTAGTTGTGGTTGGACCTAATGTAAGACTAATTACTCATCAAGAGGCTAGTCATAATCCAAGTTAACAAAAACTAGCTATTAATCATCATAAAAGCACAATTAAACCTAACTACAACTAAACTAACAAACAAGCAAATAAAAACAAACAAGGGAGGAGAGAAAATGAAACTAACTAATCTAACAAGCTAACTAAACATGAATTAGCAATAACACTAAACATGTAACTAAATAAAATCAAGCACAAGATCTAAACTGACATAATCTAAGCAAGCACGAAAAATACGTAATAGAGAAAGAAAAGCGAAGAGAAAACTTAGTCTTAAAATTGCCTGAATGAAGTTTAAAAAATCTACAAGCCTAAATCAAAATGTCCCCAAATAAATCATAATCTACCTAATTTATTATCCCCCTAATGGGGTTTTTAGTGGCTAACCTAAAAACCCTAAAATTGAGCTCCCAAATATCAAAAAAGGCGCCCTTTAAAAGGCCCCCAAGAGCTTCTCTTAAATATAGAAGTTAAATCGACACAGGAGGCACAAAAAATAGGTGACCATAGGTGCCTGTGGCCATCACCCCAGGTGGCTACCTCCTGGAATTTTGAGCTACAATTCCTTGAGTTGCAGGGTTGGTCCTGGGGGTGGTGAACTGGTGGGGGCCATCCTTCCTTTGTATTCTTCAGTTTTCCTTTGCTTTTTTTCCTCCTTCCTTGCTCTATCACACTCAGGCCCCTTTCTTGCATCGTCTCATCTCCTAAAAAGAGCGTTATTATATCAGTTAGCACTATTTTGAACTCAATTTCTGCCAACTTTTGGATCAACGTTATCTCCTACAAAATAATAAAAATCAAATAAAAATCCTGAGAATTACAACTTATTACGAACAAAATTTAGGTAAATGAGGATATCAAATATGATATATCGAGACCGAACAATAATTTATCCATTTTCATTGATTAGAATACCAAGTTAAGTTATTTCTATTTGTTCTTGTTGAAGTTGAGTACATTGAAAAAATTAGCAACGTCAACTATAGTTGCAGTTAGTGAGTTATTATATCAATTATGATTTAGTTTTAGGACATAGTCTAGGTTAGGCCTATGTGTACAAGTGCGTTGCTCAACTTGTTATGAACAAATTATTGTAAAATTTAATAGTTAAACATTCTTCCACTCATAACCTAATATTGTGTTTTAAGAAAATCCCTAATATGAAATATAATTCTATTTTGATTGAAAAATGAAATCCTTTTATTCTAATTCTTTCTTTCTATGTTTATAGTTTATAATTTACAATTATCACTTTGCCTGCTTATAATTTTATATTCACTTTGTTTGTGGAATGCGTAAGTACAGAATCAAAACATTAAGCAGTCATTCTCTCAAGGGATTTGCCTATACAATCCTCAGCTAAAGATTTAAAGAAGTTCAGTCAGAAACAGGGAGAAAAAATTGGAACTGTAAAAGCATAAACAATGCTAGCCTACTAACTAATCTGCTGCTATATTGCCTTCCCGATATGCATACCGAATTTGGAAGTTATGTGCGCGTTGCAGCAGAAATTGAATATCTCGAACTAGAGTGTGAATTACCAATGGTGCACAGGTTTCACCATGTACGACTTGAATGAGGATTTTGTTATATCTCTCAATAATGATATTCTTGTGCCCGACCTAGATGACAGTATAGATTCCTATCCCACAGTTGTTGCTTTAGCAACAAGAATAAATCCAATGCTTACATTGGATATGCAAGTCGATAGACGCCTGAATAGTCCTGAAGAAGGAATCCTAAGACCGCACCTAGATTAGTTTTGGACCCATTGATTTTGATGAACTCCAGAGGGGTGGATGGTGCTTGGAATGGTTGTTGATCATGAAGGCTAAACTTTAGTCTATTAAGGACCATTTTGCAATGATATGGGTCCATATTAGGGAGAAACTATCACTGCTGAAAGAAACCCTATTTCTTGCTTTCCAAATACTCCAACATAATGTAGCAATTGTAGCTATGCCTTTGCTCCAGCCAAGTGGAGTTTATGAAGCTTTCTCAAACCTCATAATCAAGCATAGAAAAATTACGCTGCAGTAACCATTGATGGTCATTGGCCAGATCCCATACCTCACTAGTTATAGAATAATTAGTAAAGATATGATCAATGCTCTCAATGTTTGATTGGCATATTGGACAAAGTGGACCAACATTCATCCCTCTTTTTAAAAGGTTTCCTTAAGGTGAGAGGGCAATATGACATAGTTGCCAATGGTAGATCTTAATCTTAGGTAGTAACTCGAGCTTTCAAATCCATCAAAACTTCCATTTAGAGTATAAAGATAGAGTTTTGTCATCAGCTTTCCAAGTTGCGGACTTTGTTGTGAATTCCCCTGAACTTAAGAGCTCCCAGCAGAAAGAATCCTCCTGATTAGTCACTAAAATTAGAACTGCACAGATTTTTTTTCTACAATTTGTGTGAGTCAAGGCTAAGAAAGCTCACTCACGTCCCATCTTGTTTTTTGGAACAATGAATTATTCAACTTTAAGTTTAGTATCATGAATGTTATCAGGCTATCCCCAACATTTGGTAAATACTTTCTTTATTGCACCAGTTGTCGAACTGGAATTGGGCTTTCTTCCCGTTACCAATTTTACATACCAACAAAAGAGTTCCCTATTACTCAGCATACACTTCCATGCCCAAGAGTCATTCGCTTCTTCATGCCATTTGCCTCCAGACTTCTCATAGAAGTAGAAAAATAGTATAAACAAAAAAGAGCCTTCTTATAATTTTTTATTTCTTCATCGTCCAAAATTATCAAAGAATTGTCAACAAAAATTTTATTCTTGTTACAAACTTGATGTTGATAAATCCACGAATGTAGAAATTCATTTCAGACAACTGAACTTTTTTGAACTATTTCTCTTCAAGAACAAAAAAGATTTGTGCCAAAATAACATATGTAAAGAAGAACAAAAGACCTTGTACACACAATGAGACTTGAAGTACTATTTCTGCATCTTCTTGACCAAATCCACCCACATTAGGATTTCTTATTAATGAACCCCAAGGTTTTTTGGGGAGAAGGCAATATCCCATGCTACTGGTCGCAGTCCTTTCTCTGCCCTTGAATTTTTCCAAAAGAAATCATAGTTAGGGGATCAAGATGAGTTGTGATAGACATGGTAAGTTTGAAGCATTGCATGGTATGTGATGGCAAAGTTTCAATGTTAGA
Organism: Carnegiea gigantea; assembly: GCA_029747015.1. Taxonomy (NCBI): domain Eukaryota; kingdom Viridiplantae; phylum Streptophyta; class Magnoliopsida; order Caryophyllales; family Cactaceae; genus Carnegiea; species Carnegiea gigantea. Next base: position 261,401 of record JAKOGI010000214.1, read on the forward strand.
CTGGGTTAAGGTTGCATGTCTTTTTCGACAACATATGGGCTTTCCAAGCATATACTTTCCTCCTGCTTTACCTACAATATTTGAAAACAACTCTTTTCTTGTCCTTCCTTAAGACAATAGGCAACCTAAATACTTTCGAGTAAATGCCTTTGCAGTATTTGGAAAATACTTGCAATAACTTGTTTCATCATATGAGATGCATTATTAGAGAAAACAATTGCAGACTTATGGAAGTTAATTAATTGATATGATTGAGAGCAAAAATAATCAAGTATTGTCTTCAATGCTAACGTCATTTGCTAGTCAGCTTTACGAAAAAGCACACTGTCATTTGCAAAAAAATAGATAAGGCAACTTTGGAGCCATGGAAGAAATCTTAATTCCAAAACCACTCTTAGGTAGACTTACATGTTATTGTAGTCTAAAAGGCTAACACTTCCATACACACATAATAAACAAGTAAGGAGACAAAGGATCGCTCTGCTGGAGACCCCAGGATGGCATAATCAACCCTCACGATTCACTATTAGTAATGAGAGTACGAAATGATAATAAGACATTCTTTAATCTATGCAATCCGTTGTTCATAGAACCTAAGGCCACTGAGAGTTTTCCATACAAAAGCTCATTCAACATGATCATAGGCTTTTTCTATATCTAATTTAATAGCCATATATGCTTTCCGGCTTCTCATGTGCTTAAATTTAGTCACAACTTCATGAGCCAGCAGAACATTATCATGAATAGCTCTTTGAGGAATAAAGACACCTTGGAAATGTCCAACTATCTTAAATAAGATCAGACGCATCCAATAAACAAGGATCTTGGAAATAAGTTTATAAATTGTGTTTCACAGACTGATTGGTCTATATTGACTATTCTTTTTAGGTTATGCTAACTTTTGGAATAATGTAACAAGTGTACACTTGAGTTCTTTAAGTGGTTTCCTAGAGGCAATGAAATCCTTAATACTTTTGTAGATAATGGGTTGGACTATTTTCCAAACTATTGGAAAAAAGGAGGCACCAAACCCATCAGACCCTCGAGCCTTCTAAGGGTTCATTTGGAAAAGTGCTTTTTTAATTTCATCATCCATGACTGAGTTAAGGAGGAAAATATTGTCATCCTCCGTAACCATCTTAGACATGGTGTCCTCATAGAAAACGGAAGATTCGGCCAAAGTTGACGCAAAGCGACTAGTATAATCTTGAATACATTTCTATTGGATAAGTTTAGAATCATGAATCCAAAATCTCGACTCATCCTCAAGTTGCATAATATTCTGCCTTTTCTTTCTAGTAGTCGTAATGTAATGGAAAAATTGAGTTCCTGTCACCCTGAGTCAACCACTGCTTCCTAGCATACTTACCCTAGTAGTGCTGGTTGAATAGTAACACTTTTTCTCTTTGTTTAATTTATCTGGCCTGCTATGAATTAAACCAAGGGCTAACAGGGCTTCCTTAGTAGTTGGTCTTTAACATAGAGTAGTTATTGTTCGAGTGATTTTTGGCCTAAAACTGCCAAAGACTTTGGAACTCCAAACTTTTAACTCTTTAATGAGCTTAAATTTTTTCACCAAACTATACATCCTCCATGATCTCGGAATAAATTGGTTCCATTTGTCTGAGACTATATGCTGTGCTTCATCATAATAATACCAATTGTTTAGATACCTAAATAGAGGACCTTTTTTTTTTGTTTTGATTGTTCAACTGATTTACAGTATTCAAAATAATATAACAATGGTTAGAGCAAGTAAATGGTCCAATGAGTTAGTTTTGCTTGTGGGTAAAGTTGTAGCCATTTTTGATGGGTAATTGGTTGATTGAGTTGTTCATAAATTCAATGACCATATAAACATTTTTTCTTAGTAAACCTTAAAGGGCAGCCTAGTGCACAAGTATCCCACGTTTAAGCAGGGTCCGAGAAAAGGCCGCACCCCAAGGGGTGAATTGTAGGTAGCCTAACCTGACTTTATTAGTAGCTAATTTCACGGCTCGAATTTGTGACCTTTTGGTCATATGGAGATAATCTTACCATTGCTCCAAGACTCCCCTTATCTTCTAAGTAAACCTTCTACCTGTAAAATCAAGTCAAGCCATTCGAGAGGATGATAAAAAGGTAGATAGCCTAAGTATTTTCTGTTGAGTAAGTGAGGAATGCCCTACTTTATTTTCCAAGGAGTACATTTCATTAAAGTCACTGATTGAGCACTGAAGTAAATCTATGACTGAATTTAGTTCATAAAGATGATTCCAAAAAGCCGGTTTAGCTCTATCCTGAGCTGGTGTGTAGATGGCCGAAGTAATTGAAAACTTCTTAAGTAAGATGTCATAAATAAGCATATTGGTAGCCCTATCTTCTTTCATTAAATTTTTTAGTACAAAAGTAGAGTTATTCCACAATACCCAAATACCACCACAGTCGTTGAGTGGAAGTACATAATCATAAAAATCATACCCAAGCTTGCTAATTATTTGCTTAGTGTTGCGGTCATTTAGCATGGTTTCGAGCAAAATAAGTATGTCTAGTTTTTGAGTTCTATTAAGAAGACTGATGTCTACCTTTAGTAGTTGTTTCTTAGCAACTTGCACATTCCATGATATTATCTTCATGTTTATCATGATAAAAATAAATATCAAATAAAGTTCTACCTAGATGTCGTTGCTGGGTCCAAACAACAGAGAGCCTAACATTCGAATTATCTTAACAATAGAAATAGCCCCAATAACAGTTGGGCTAAATCCTAGTGCAAACAATTTGAACTCAGGAATTAACAAAATTACTTGTCTTAGAGAAATCATCCTTGTTGACAATAATTTTATATTCATTGTGTATAATTAAAGAACATAAAAAAGACATATATTTATTTAAAATCTTTCAAAAAGAGCAAGTACAATCACCCTTGTAGAGAGTGGAAAAATAACTACGAATGGATTTTAATCCACGATTGAATGATTTACACGAAGAAAGAGTCCGCATTCATAATAGGAAAATGAAAAATTTCTACTTACTCGTGAGAACTTGCGGGGAAAAAAGTAAAATACAAAGGAACCAATTGGCTGATACTGGGATGAGGCAGCAGGCCTTATGAACTCCGAAATCATGCCAATATAGTGCCTGGGATAGCGCAACATTGGGGGAGGTCTCATCCGGAAAAAAAAGAAAACAGAAAAAAAGAGACACAATAGATTTGGTGAATAGACCATTTGAATGTGGAGCATGCAGCTTAGTTGTTATACTATCATTGGCTCATGTTTATAAACAGGATTTAGTCTTTATAGTCACATATTCTTTATATTGTAATTTGTTTCTGCACAGAGTTTAAGGAGTGATGAGGTGGTGAAGAATGGGCTCACAAGATGGCAGATGACTTTGATCATCCTTCCTCTTCGCAACTTCCCTGCAAAAAAAAGAACTCCCGAATCGTGGATCTGTTGAACGCCCCTTCGACTCTCAAGTTAGTAGACAGCTGACAAAAAGAAGACTGAATGATTTTGCTTTTTAAGAAAGATCGAGCCTTTACACCAAAAAAGAAAGCTTTACTTTATGATGTTATTTCCTAATGAATTAAACGCCTTTCTCAAGTTAGTAGGTGAATATTTATAGGGAACTGTGCCTGAGGGGTTAAAGGGTAATTATGCAAAGGCCTTCTCCCCTTGGGCATGAATAGATGATTACTAGACAAGATCACTCCATTCTCCGTGGCCCATAAGGTTTGGGGCTCCAATCACCATGCCACCTATCGAAGCCAGCTTATCAGCTGATGCGGCACCCTTGACACTCATCGGGATATGCCCGAATCATTTAGGCCATCGCATTTTAGTTGCATGACTTCTCAAGGAGGTGGGTAGGTAGAATGTGAAACGAATTTGTCTCTCAATGCTATTTCATAGTTTCTTCAGACTCTAATCGTGCATGTATCGAGGGCATTTATTGCTTTCACCCATCGGTTAATCTGCCTTTTGACCACAGTATAAATGGTATAAAATAGGACAGTGAATCCTAACTTTTTCCCCAACAGCTCCTTGCAGTGGCCTTTCCTTTGTGGCTATGAGGTTCCGCTATTGGCAGAACACGAGTGAGGTGGTTGTTCACATTTGGAAGGCCTTTCATTGAGGCCAATTAGATGAGGCCTTCTCCTTTTTCCCAGATCAATAGATGTGTGACTGGTGTGTGGAGCGCAATGCGGACGGGCTGTGAACTTGCTTGTTTTATTTGTAACGTGGTTATGTAATATCGATCATTTTTATACGGTTATGTAAATATTTACCTTCTGTAAGGCTTGTGAAAGTTAGAAAAGCTCTGTATACCGGCCTCAAACTGAGAAGGCCTAATTTTGTATTTGTGGTACATGCATATATATCATGTGAATTTCTCATTTGTAAATATTAGGCTAAAAAACATGTAAACAGGTTAAGCCGGGCTCACCCTTTGAAAGGTGTAACCCAAGCAAGCGATCCTGGCTTTTGTCTCTTCAGGTTACATTTCAAACAGGTTTAAGTTGACTGCCTTAACAGTCTTCCCCAAGGGATGACTGTGGCGTGTAACACGACCCAGTCAGATTGGGGTGTTACATGCAGCTCTCCCCCGTAGCAAACCCAAGCGCGACCCCCGATCTAGGGCTGGCTCTCATAGAAAGGATTGGATCAAATGAGACCTTGGTGGCATCGGGCAATGATGACAATTGAGCTCGCGCTTCGGGCAACCACTCTTTTTTCTTCTTGTTCTCCTTCTTTTTGTTTATGTAATTAACAAGCACTAATGGAATAAAGTAATTTCAGATGTTTAATTTTTAGTGTGTCCTTTGTTTTTGCTTTCCTACTATTCAGCTAAAGTTATTTCTGCCGAATTGAGCATGTGCTTCGCACCCTTAGCCTCTTGTGGGATTAAAGGTATAACAAATAACCACGGGCCATGGCTTGAGACCCTTAGCCATTTGAGGTGCTAAAGGTACAGCGAGCAGCCATGGACCGTGCCAAGTGAACCTTAGCCCCTTGGGGGTCTAAGGGTATAGCGAACAGCTAAGGGCCGCGCTGAGTGACCCTTAGTCTCTTAGAAGGCTAAAGGTGTAGCAAACAGTCATGGGCCGCGCTGAGTGTCCCTTAGCCCCTCAGGGAGCCAAAAGGGTATAGCGAACAGCCATTGGGTATGGATGGTGATGAGTGATTCTTAGCCTCTTGGGGGTCTAAAGGTATGGTGAATGGCCATGGCCATTAAGAAGTGATCCTTAGTCCCTTGGGGGGCTAAAGGTATAGCGAATGATAATGGGTCGTGCTAAGTAATCCTTAGCTCCTTGGGAGGCTAAAGGTGTAGGGAACGACCATGGACCTTACTGAGTGACCCTTACCCGCTTGGGCGGCTAAATGTATAGCAAATAACCATGGGCCGTGCTAAGTGACACTTAGCTCCTTGGGGGGTTAAGGGTATAGGGAATGACCAAGGGTGATATTGAGTGACCTTTAGCCCCCTGAGGAGCCAAAGTTATATTGAACGACCATGGGTTGAGCCAAGTGGCCCTAAGCCCCTTGGGGGGTTAAAGGTATAGCAAACAACCAAGGGTCGTGCCAAGTGATCCTTAGCCCCTTATGGGGTTAAAGGTGTAGCGAACGGTGATGGACCATTCTAAGTGACTCTTAGCCCCTATCTAGCGCACGACCATGGGCCTTGCTAATTGACCCTTAGCCTCTTGTAGGATTAAAGGTATACAGAACAGCCAACTACCATGTTAAGTTATCCTTAGCCCCTTGGGGGGTTAAAGGTATAGTGAATGGTCAAGGGTCATGCTAAGTGACCCTTAGCCCCTTGGAGAGTTTGGGAAGTCGTTTGCCGCGAGATGCGTAGAATTCTATTAACTTCTACCTCACCCTCTGTATATATTATGAAGTGGGGGTCCTCATTTGAGACTCGTCCTTCATAAACTTAGAAAGAGAAAACAGGATTTTAGAGAGAGAGACTTTGTACTTCCTATCAGAGCGAACTTCATCCCCCTTTTAAATTCCAAATTCTCCAAGTGTTTGGCTCCCAAGCCTTTAAAAATCCTCTATTCATAGGTGTATACATATTCCTTTTACTTTAATCCTCGTATGTTACAATAAAGATCTCATCCTTAGCCTTTTCATAGAGAGGCTCTTCCTATAGAAAACCCCATGGTTCGATTGAGGAGGGACATCATCCTATGTTTCCAAACCTTGCGGCCAAAATGATGGCTATGTTGTAATATCTTTTCCCCTTAAAAATAAGTTTGGAGAGGCTAAATCTATCCCTTGCACCCTGCTAGTGTACGAGAGTCTGATTCCTCGTGGTCCAACTGCGAGCGATGCTTCGCCCTGAGTATTTTAACCATATGCATGAAGTTCAGGAGTGCAGGTTGGCCTTGAAAAGGCAGACAGTACACCCCAAGATAGTCGCAGAGCTTATGATCAAGGGCCTCATAAAAGGTAGATCGCAATCTTGATCCTTATCTTCCTACTTTATTGAGAGGAGTGGAGATGTGAGTCTGGTAGTACATAGCTCAGGACGTGCAGACTCCAGCACGACAAGTTGGATCGATGGTAAACCCCCAGATGTGGTAGCCTAAGGTAGTCCGCACTTTCCAAATCCTAGGGTGGTTGTGACCCTCAACTGTTAAGAGTTGGAGGGAAGATACCTACTTTCCCTTGACTACAAGATCGTCCTCCCTGACACAGATGCCACTGTAGAGGAGCTGCCCCTCGGTTGCATCATTGTGTATCGCATCGCTATTAACGATGGCTATGCACTTTCTTCTACATATGGTGATCATTGACCTTTTTACAGGGTACAACTTGGCCATCGCGGAGATCGTGCATGTATCTTGGTACAATATTTGTTTCTTCATTGCTACTTGTGAACTACGTGGGCTAAAGTGCCCGGCTCTAACCTTTGCCCAAGCGCATACTGCTCAGAAGGCGTTGGGTGAAGCTAGGGAAGCTGGTTAGTATAGCTTCAGTAACAAGAAGGGATTTATATTTGCAATCAAGAGGAAGTCTAAAATACATAATTAGAAGTATGACTTCCTCTTTGTCAAGTGCAGGAGAGGCACCCCCGAGATGGAACCCTAAGAAACCAATCTGGAATCCCTTTGGCACCCCAAATAAGATTAAACAAGTAGCCGACAACTATTTTTAATATATAATTTGAGAGGATGATTGGCTGCACCCTGTTTCCTCCTTCATGGTGGAGGGTATAGAAAGGTAACAGGGTAAGGAACCAGAGCGAAAAAGGGTTAAGTAGAGCGATAAGAAACTATTCAACTGGCTTCCAAGTTGTCCTACTTTTGGAATAACTTCTTCTTGGCCGCAGCCAATCTTCTTATTATGTAGAATTATTGAAAGGGTATTGCCCGTTTCCCTTATGTTTCATACTTCCTATTGAATTAACCTGACTTTTGTTTTTTCTTGGAGTAGAGGCTTATGTGAGATTAGCCAGGCTAGAGGCTAGAGATGCAACTCCATAAGAAATCCATTAGGATTGAGCATGCTAGCAAGATGAAAAAAGACGAAGCCATGTCGAAGGCCACTTTGCTAGGGCAAGTTTGCTTTTTTTTATCTTTCCTCACTACTTATTATGTTGTATGGTTTGACATTAACTCAGATATCATTCAAACACATGTTTAACTATCGTTTGAATGTCCACCTTCTCCTTCTATGTCTCTGCCTCTTACCCTGGCTCAAAAATGTTCGAGCCCAGACAAGCAGGTTGTGGAGCAACAGTCACCCAAGAAGGTCGTCTTTACTGAAGCCCTTCATGCTGAAGAGATTGAGCCTACACCTTCTGCAAGGTAGGCTAACTCTGAGGGGCCTAATAGGCCTTGTCCTCACAGCAACTAGCAAGGGAGTTGCCAAATAACTAGGAATCAAGTTATGTTGGCCTATTCCCTGTGCTTTGCTAGGTCTGTGACTTTCCTTGAGGCTGAGCCCTATATGAAATAGGACCCGATCAAGAGATTAGCACGCTATTGGGACCTTCATCTGATTAATGTCATGCTTTTATAGGATGTTATGAGTGTTTGGGGTCATTTTAGAGGATTAGTATGCATAACTGTGTGATTTTATGCCCCTTTTCTATTTTATGCTTGCGTTTGGTGTTGTTGATGGTTATTTGTAGAAACAAAGTAAGAGAGTCCGGGTACACCTAGAAAATCTATGAAGAATCATGCAAGAAAACAAGATCCCATAAAAACTGGCCAAAAAACCGCAAGGGACATACTTTACCCGGATACATAACATGGTTAACCTAGGATAGCATACACACTGTCAACCCGGGTTGACTATATTTTAGAGAATTAGCAGGACAGTTGACATCACAACCAGGCTAATGTGGAGATCATGATCTGTGGTGTTCCTCACGTTTAGGCCATGGTGGATATGTTCCCCCATGACTACCTATTTTCTTCGCAACTGTTCGGTTCTTACGCGTTTTGACAGTTTGTTGAGTTAATTTTGACGATAAATACCTTGTCTTCTGCCTTCATTATTCATTCCATTCTATTCTACCTTATTCCGCCATCTAGTTAGAATTTAGATTTAGATTAGAGTAAGTAAGAGTGAATTGAAGCAAAGATTTTGCAAAGATTCCAAACTGGGTTTGCAATGACAGTGCAAGCGTGCTCTTTGACCGAGCAATTCTCTTCCCCTTTTCTCTTTTCTCATTTTAGGATTTATGTTTTGTACTTTGAATTTGCTTTTGTTATTTTAAACTTGGATTTATACAAGTACTGGTTAATTTCTCGATATGTTGTTAATCTCTTTTGGTACTTTGGAATTATTGGATTGTTCTATCAAATCTTAGATGTTTATTATCATGTGAGAAATCTGATCACTTTTTTGTATGCTTTCGGTATTGGGTGAAGAACGGAAAGATGAAATTCGATACTGGAACCATATAATTTGATTTGATTGTGTGGAGTCGTGAGAAAGTCACATCAGTTAAGAAACCACTAATTTGATAATCGTATGCTTAAAGAACCTAAACAAATCAAGAGCCCTTGAGAAATGGTAGTTGGTTAGATTTAGGTAATTGACTTCCCCTTGAAAGAGGGTTGTGATACATCAATTATTAGTTTTAAACAACCAATTAAGGAAGAAGTGCTTGATTACTGTGTGGATTGGGTGATTGCTTATTTTGCATAATTCTTTGATTATTAATTCATTAGATTAGATAGTAGATTAATTTAATTTAACCTCTAATTTTAATCCGCTTAGCTTATCTTGAGTGAATAAAGCTTGGTAGATTAGCCTAGTCCTTGTGGGAGACGACCTTAATTTGCTACAACGCCACTATGCGCTTGCAGCCCTATCCTGCTCTTTCTGCTCCAGACGCCCAATTGGTCACTGAAGAGTAGGTTGATGTCAATGAGGTATCTCTTGCTCTGGGCCTATCTCTATTAAGTATACTAACTTGCAATGTTTCTCATCTTTTGTCTATCACAGGTCTTCGAGCAAGCCATGAAGGCTATGAGGACTGCTCCTGTTGTGGCCGGTCATGAAGAGCAGGTGAAGACTCTCAAATAAGAGAAGGCCAACGCTGAGGCCTCCTCATCTGAGTATCGCAGCTAGCACAAGCACCTTGAGAAATAAAAGAAGGACTGAGGGAAGTTTGAGAAAGAGCTTCGCCAGTGAGTAACAGACCTTGAAGCAGAGCTGGTCGAGGTGAAGTCGACTGTCTAGAAGTAGGTCGAGCTTATCAAGTGCAAGGGGCACCTTCAAGGTATAGAAGAGTAGACTTCCTTCTTTTGGGAAATCCTGCACATGTGCTCACACGACTTCCAAACCTCAAAGGGATACTTCAAGGCCTAGGCTTGCTATCTCGAGGATCATCATAGGGTAAAGCATACTAGTGAGGACCCAGAGTAGGGCCTGTTTGATTATAATGAGCTTGTCGACGAAGATATGGCCGATCCTGGCAACACTGTACAACTATAAGAGGATGGAGACAATACCAGAGATGAGAAGTTAGGCCTTGAAGATGAAGATCATGAGGATTGGGATCCTAGTGACCCCTCCTCTTTGTATCGTTCCTCCCTAGCCCTCCTCACCCTCTGTAAGGCCGTAGCCTATTTTAGGCTTGACTTAATGAATTGTTCCTTTCCCCTCTTTTATTGATGTTTTGACTTGTGGCTTTGTACTTTTGTTAAGTTTCACTTGTTATTATACATTACTCTTCTTTGAACAGACGAGAACTTCTATTATTTTTTGAACTTCCTCACCAAACCCATGACATCTTTTCTCAATGATGGCCAATGGTACCCAGTTTAGAGGGTTATGACTGAAATGCTCACCTTCCAATATGAGAACTATAGGCTCCCTCATAAATTTCCTCCAAGATTTTTTCCCTGACATCAGGAGTAACACATCTCAATAGGGGGCGAGTGTATGAATGTTTATAAAGAACCTCTTTTTATAAGATGAAGCATTTAGCTATTTTCTTAATTTATTCCACCTCTTTGTTATCCGGAGGGACTGTTCCATCCATGCAGAGCTTTGATCAAGCCACATGACCTCACATGGCTCGACGTTCCTCTCTAATAGCATCTCCCACTAGATTCTCTTTTGCCTTTTATCTACGGATGAATTAGTTAACTCAGAAAGTGCATCGACCTGACAATCCTCCGACCGGGGGATGTGGACAATTTAAAAATTTGTTAACCGTCCTGTCGCCTCATGGATACGATGAATGTAAGCCGTCATAGTATCGTATTTGGTTTTATATTCTCCATTGAGCTAGCTCACGACCTGCTGGGAGTCCGAGTATGCTCAGACTGTGTTAGATCTTGCCGTATAGAAAAACTCAATGCCTGCTATTAAGGCCTCATATTCTGCCTTATTGTTGGAGGCTTTAAATATTGAGTGCGCGCTCACGCTTTTTGCTTGGGGCATTTCTATAACAACTTAGCTCCCCTGCCATTGTTTGTGAAAGACATGTCTACATGGAGGTTCCATGCATTAATAGGAGGCGAGTGTGCTGGGTGCTTGTTGATGTTTTCAACGAAGAAGTCCGCCAGGGCCTGAGCTTTGATTGCTTCAAACTCTATACCATATCGAGATAGCTCGACTGCCTACTTCAGCAGCCTTCTAAAGGCACCAAGCTTTTGCAAGACATTCTTCAGTGGTTACTATCTCATTATTGTCCTCCCGCTGTACAGACAGTATTATTGTTTCATACATACCCACCCACACAATGTACCACCACATACCACGTCATGTTTTTTGTTTACCCGGCTACTTCCCCCTGTCTACCTACACCCATGCACTAAATCACTATCACACTACGTCATCCCATTCTTAGGCCGAGCAGTTAGGTTATTATCTCATTATTGTCCTTGTCATTCCACATATAATACCTACTTACAAGGTATACCCCACCTAAGTCCACTGTCTATCATGGTTTACATATTAACGTTGCTGTGTATTCCGAAAAGCATGCTTGCGTGCTCACCCTTGCCCACCCTTCCCAACCCAAACAGCACAAAAATGGAGGAAAAATTCCCCCACTATTGGGACATTCACAAAACACAATACCACATTCATCACCACCTACACTAACTATTCCAACAAGATCTACAAATTTCTTCTCAGAGTACACTTAATTACAAGCACATACCTTGAATTCACCCCACCGTGCGTTATTGCCACCACTAGCGCCACCCCCTTCCTCTCTAGCTTCCTCTTCCGGTTCTTTTCTTCTCCTGCCTCACTTTGGCTCCTTGTCTTCAATTCACCATGCGTTCTCCCAAGCACATACCTTCAATTCACCTCCACTGTGCGCTGCTCTTCTTCCTCCCTTTGTTGTGCTCAATCCTCTTCTACCTCACCCTTCTCCTCCTATCGAAGCCCCACTCTTTAGGGGTGTTCAAAATCCAAAACCAAATACCCGAACCGAAAACTCAATACCCGATCCAAAAATTCGGGTATCCGAACCGAAATATTTGAAAAATTTGGTTCGGGTACCCGAACCAATAATTTTTTCGGATATTTGGTTCGGGTATGGTCAGTCAATTTATAAATTCGGTACCCAAAAACCCGATTTTTAAAAAAATTTTAATTTTTTTTTTGTTTTCAATAACACTAAAACTTTGATTTGTTGCATTGTTTGGTTGGGATGTTTAACTTATTAGGAATTTAGTATTTTGGATTTGGATTGCTTGAGTTCTAATCATTTGGACCATGAGCATGGTATGATGCTAATGTACGATATTAATGAGCTTTTTAAGGTGTGAAGTAATTGAAATTTGATTGTTATGTGATGACGTTATATGGTATTTTAGTTTTAAGGCACAAGCAAGAATGGGTAATTAGGTATGCATGTGGTTTAGGGCATAAACAAGGAGTTGACCTTTTAAAGAAATTACAACAATTATCCAAAAAAGGGGACAAAAAAGTTTGGATTAGCATGCAACAAAATTGCTTGGCAAAAAAAAGAAGGTTCAAAAAAATTGGATTATTGGGTAACCAAAAATCCGAACCGAAAATATCGGGTACCCGATAATTTTCGGTTCGGATATGGTTTGCCATCTATCCGACTCGAAATTTCGGGTACCCGAATCAAAATCTCTTTTGGTTCGGGTATCCGAACCATGAACACCCCTAATGTTTATACGTCGGGTCCACATTGGGTGGTTCTCAATAATCGCGAGGTCTATATCGAGCATTTCATCAGACCTAAAGGCAAATGTATCCTTGTGGTCCCCAAGGAGTTCAAGAAGGTACTGCTATGTTGGTTCGGATATATCACGCTCGATTTTTACAGTGCTGATTGGGTGCTCATCAAGAAGAGCTACAACCTCCGCATCATCTGCAGCCTTTGGGCATAGTCACCCTTTGTCTTCGATGGTCACAGTGCAAATGGTTAGGGCCTCTGTGGGGGCCAGCTGTTAACTGCTGGCTTCTACTCTTGAGCCAGGCGGCACTTCCTTTGGGTGCCCCTATTCCGCGAGTGGTTTGATACTCACTAAGTAGCATTCACGAGCTGTTGGCCGATCACCGAATAATTTTTCTGTGCTTCCATCGTCTGATTCATAGTGGACTTGTGCTAGCACCGCCTTCACGTTGTGGAAGGTCGACTGTTCGATAATGGCGTTATAGGCCGTGGGCACATCTAACACCAAGAAGTCCATTTCCAATTTCATAGACTTGGACTTTCCCCAAATTGCAATGGCAAGCATATCATCTCGATCGGGTTCACAATCTGTCCCCTCGAACCCCACAATTAGGTGAACGATGGGTGTGATGCCCCTACCCGGATATATGAGCTTTTTAAGGCAGTTTTAAATTATGATGTCAGCTAAACTCCCCATATCTATCAAAATCCTTCAACCTAAGGCACTTTCTATCTTTACTTCAACTACCGCGGGGTCATGAGGAGTGATGAGGCATCGGCCATTGACCCCACTCAAGGTCATGGTCGGGATGTTAATGGTAGTTCCCCTCTCGGTGGTCATCACTTGTTGTGTCCCATGCATCTGCACCTTCTATATAGCATGGGAGATTCCCTTGGCATATACCCTGCTTATTATAGCCACAGTTTCAATTAAACACTCCTCATCCTAGAACCCCTTCTTGGGTCTTGGCTTTTCCTTTATTGAAGGCCTTTGCTCCTCGCTTAAGGAAGCGATCGATTTATCCCTTGTCCGCCTAGAGGTTCTTCTTCAACTCCTTACATTCCGTGGTAGTATGACCGTTATGTTTGTAGAACTCATAGTATTTTTCTACATTGCGCAGTTTTCACGGTGTGGCCATTGGTTTGCAGCCTCTTCAGCATGCAACGCCCCTTGATCTCCATGAGAGTACTCTTCGGATCTACGTAAAGCATTGCTCCTGACTCTCATTTCTTTGCCTTTGCTTGGCCCTTGTGAGATTTCTCTCCTCGGCCCAGCTTTTCCTCAATCCGTCCCCACTTTCTATGCAGATCTCGATGGCTCCAATGAAATCCATAGCTTTTGCGAGAGCTTTAGCTAGATAAGTTTCCATCTGCTTTGTCAGCGAGAATGATAGGTGATAAATTGTCCTATTTTACGTGCCTCTTTCACCCATTTTTAGCTCGTATAATAACCTAATCTTTAGGATTTTTACTTGTTTTATTTATATTTTGTAGAAAATAACTCCAAATCAAGCAAACGTCATGAAAAGGAGCGAAGACGGGACAAAGCGAAGAAAAACAGCAAAAATCGGCAAAAAGAGACGAACTGGGGGTCGAACCACCGTGCCAGAATTTTGGCACGGTGTGCCACATGGTACGGCCATGTCCCCGAGGCTTGTTGTCCGGTTTCGCGATTTTCTATTTAAGCCTTCTTCGAGCGTTTTGCAAGACGGGGCACGGGGGGTTCGCTTAGGGCTTCCCTCTAGCGATTTCTAGAGTAGTTTCGGTTAGGTTTTAGCAAATAAAACCTCAATAGGAGGATTAGTTTAAGATTGAAGATTGTAATCTTGGATTCAACCTTTGGATTTCAAGTTCCTTCTATCAATTCAAGACTAAGTTTTCTCTCTCTTTCTCCATTTATTTTATATGTTCTTGTTTATGTTTTGCTAGTTTAATCCTTGTATTTGTTTTGTTTAGTTTATATGTTTAGTTTTCATTGTTGATTTATGTTATTTAGTTGTTTAGATTCATTTTATTTCATTCTCTCTGTTTTGTTCTTCAAGTTTATGTTCTTGTTTGTTAGTTTAGGTTTTCATATGTTTGTGATGTTTAGTTGCTAGATTGTGTTGGCTTGGATTGTGATTAGCCTCTTGATGGCTAATTAGTCTTGTATTTGGCCTACCATACCCAATCTATGCCTAGAACTTAGAGTTTTCTCTCACGCCCGCCAAGTGTTCGATGAAATGCTTGAAAGAGCTTCCATCCATATTTTTGGGCGATTGACTTATAGTGAGAGATGAGGTCAATTTGCTAGTGTGGGAGAGGGAATAGCCGAGTTTGGGACATTAAAATAGTACTCGATATGAGATAGGTCCGAGGGTTGCTAATTTTGTGGTCTAATTGGGCTAACCCCATGAAAATAGGTGGTTAGGCTAATTAGACTAGCTCATGACCCTTGAGAGAGGGCTTGGGTGGTTTTTGATGGTGCAACCGACCATCTCTTGTTCATAGTGTAGTTTGGGTAGGTTAGGACTCGTCTCACTTAGTTGGTTCGTTATTTGGTGAAATCATAAACCCAAGTCCCTTTTTGTTTATTTGTTTTAGTAGTTTAGTCTTTCTGCCCTTCACTCTCTGTTTGGCCTAGATTGATACGCTTGAGTTAGCTTTGGTAATTGAAAGCCCAACTTTCTCTGGAATATGACCCGTACTTGCCGGTTGTTAGCTACAACTACACCGTGCACTTACGATATTTTTAACTCAACAGAGAACTTAAACTGCCCATTCGTTAGGCCGTTAAGGAAAGAGGTATAGGTTAACCCATCCTCGATGTCCGGAATGAGGATGACCTCTTGGTGGAACCTCTTCATAAACTCTGTTATCGAATGGTTCTGGCCGTTGTTTTTTTATAAATGTATGCTCGTTCACCTTTTTTTCCGGTTAGCAATGAATTGACTCACAAACAAGTTACACAACTCCTGGAAACAAGTGATGGTACTAAGAGGGAGACCACTGAACCACTTCTAAGCCACCCATTTCAAGGTTGCCAGGAAGTATCAACAATCGTAGCATAAATCTATGCCTTATTAACCCTAAGATGTTCTTCAGGATCTGTGGTACCATCGTATAGCTCCAGGTTTGGAATTTTCACCTTCCTTGGTCGTGGGGCATTCATGACCTCGCTACTAAAAGGCATGGCGAAAGGTGCGGAACTTGGATGCATAGTCGTTCCAGACAATTTGATGGGAGTGGACGGCTTTCGCCTCGCCTCAGCCAATGAAGGAATTCTACAATCGACATCACCCCTGGGTGGGCTTTGCCATGAGTGACTAGCCCATTTTAGCTCCTAGTCATGTACACACTGGCCGCGCGACGGAGGCTTCGAGTACGCTCCCTGGTCAATTATCGCTTCGGGCATACTTTTCCTCCACTTTGGGGAATTTGTGCCTTTCCTAAAATGCTCTTCTCTAGGGTGCAAGGTGTGTTTCTATTCCTCAAACCATGCTAAATGCTCGGAGTGTGTGGCATAAGGGGTTGACGTAGACCTTGAAAGTGTCAGGTCTCATAAGCTTTATAGAGCGCTTATATGCTCACATGATCTGTCTAACGTCGAGCCTGCTGGCGCACTCAAGATGCTTCTCTTATGGTTGTTCACTAGCCAAGGGTAGAACGTTGCCACGTGGTATTGGGCCCTTGTTGCGCGGGCGGGTGCACTCTAACAATTCGAGGGCTTGCATCCCTGAGGTCGCTCGTAACATAACACAGGAAAAAGCCACATGGAGCTCGCCCTTCCATAGGTTTTTTTTTACTTGCTCTATGACCTATTGTTAGAAGGCGTCTGTCATGGTAGTCATAAAGTTCTTAGGACATCTACCAAAACGTACAAGTCCCGCTCGGGCAGCCTCTATCCGACAGAGCGGGTTGTTACCCTTGAGCTTTCTAAGGCGTCTTGGACTTCATGGGCTCCAGAGGGGGATCTCTATGCACCTTTAGTGGGTTAGTTGTGGGGTTACTGTCCTTCTTGAATCTGGCTCGCGTGGTGTCACTTACTACTATCGTTCCCATAGATGACGCGAATCTGTTTTTGTATAGGGTTTTAGGAGTGATTGGGTGGTGAAGAACGGACTTACCAGACGGCAGGCAACTTTAATCATCCTTCCTTTCCATGGCTTACCTGCAAAAAAAGGGCAACCCTCGAATCATGGATTCGAGGAACGTCCTCCTAACAATCAGTTCAGTAGATAGCTGAGAAAAGGAAAATTGAAATATTTGACTTTTCGGGAAAGATCGGGCCTTTTCACCATAAACAAAAGCTCTGATTTGTATGATGTCAGAGTGTAGATTTTTGTGATAGATTGAATACCTTTCTTAGGTTGGTAGGTGAATATTTATAGGAACTGTGCCTGAGGACTAAAAGAGTAATTATGCAGAGACCTTTTCCTCTTGGGCCTGAGCACATGATTACTGGACTTGATCGATCCCCGCTCCGTGGCCCATAAGGTTTGAGGCTCTAGTCCCCAAGCCACTTGTTGAAGCCAGCTCATTAGCTGACGTGGCACCCTTGACACTCGCCGGGATATGCCTGGATCATAATTCATGTAGGTGAAAATACATGTTGCACATGGTGAATCTGTATTTGGATTGTACCCCCTACTTTTTGAAGTTTCAAACTATTAGGCGTATGTAGTTATGGAAGACAATAATTTTTTATACTATCTTTATCTTGTATGTTCTTTTAGCATATATTTAGGAGTCTATTTTGGAAGGTAGGTTTGTATGGTTGTAAGAGTAGTCGTTGTATATATAAGCATGCAGAAGCAATGAGTAGAGACAGAGAAAGTGTTTTTCTCCCATACCCTGTATCATATTCTTCTTGAAAACTGACATGGTATCAGAGCCATGATAGGCAAACAAGAAGGACCTAAAACGGAATCAGAGAAGAAGAACCCATCATTATATGATGTAAATTCGAACAACAATCCAGGTAATATTATTACCCAAGTTCAACTACGAGGTGATAACTATGAAAAGTGGGCTCCAGCAATGCGCACATCATTACGAGCTTGGAGGAAGTGGGGTTTCATTGAAGGAACTTTCAAACAACTAGAAGCCGACCACTGAATTAGATGACTAGTGGACTGTTCAGTCCATATTGGTTTTATAGATCTTGAATACGATTGAACCAAACTTGCGTTCAACCGTATCTTATACGGGGAATGCAAAAGATTTGGTGCAAGACACCAAGGAGTGATTTTCTGTCATAAATGGACCTTAGATCCAATAATTGAAATCCAAACTTGCTGATTGCAAGCAACGGGGCGTGTCCATAGTAGCCTACTATGGAAAATTGAAGACTTTGTGGGAAGAGCTGGTGGTTTATGAACAAATCCTAGCATGTACCTGTGGAAAATGCAAGTGTAAGATTGGTCCACAGCTTGAATGATGGGAAGAAGAGGAACGGGTCCATCAGTTTCTTATGGGACTAGATGACAGTGATTATGGGACAGTTCGATCTAACCTATTGGCTACTGAACCTTTGCCGCCATTGAACAAGGGGTATTCAGCCTTGATTCAAGAAGAGAGAGTCAAGGTCATTGCTCGTGTTAAAGAGGAATGTGGAGAAATTATGGGTCTTATGGTGCAGACTTCCTTTAAGCCAATGGGGCGGAACGAGGTGAAGGATAAAGCAATAATCTGCTCGTATTACAATCGCAAAGGACATGATGCCACCAACTGTTTTCAGCTCATAGGGTTCCCAAATTGATGGGGTGACCAACCCTGGGGAGATGGAAGAATAGGAGGATAAGGTCGAGGACAACAGCAATAACTAAAGGGTCCGAGAGGAGGCCGCGGAAGCAATGGCATGCAGCATGCCAATGCAGCCGAAATCATTGGAAATAATGTCATCACGGCAACAAATTCGGAAAAATTGGGACCTCTAGACCTGAGCAACGGACAGTGGCAGAGTTTGGTTGAGATGCTGAATAACTGCAAGCTAAGTACGAATGGTACAATGATGGGTAAGCATGAAAACTCTTCTTAGATTATTGACACAGGTGCATCCAACCATATGACAGGAAATTGGACGCATTTACGCGACATGCGACATATATCAAAATGCCCTGTTGGTTTGCTGAATGGTAGTCAGACAGTCGCTACTAAAATGGGGACAATCAAACTAGATGATAAAGTTTCTCTGAAGGATGTACTTTATGTGCCTGATTTAACTTGCAGTTTATTGTTTGTATCGCAGTTAGTAGATGATTCTGATTGTATTCTAGCTTTTTCTAAACATGGGTGTGTTTTACAGGACTGCACTTCGAGGATGCTGATTGGTGCGGGTGAACGTCAAGATGGACCCTACTATTTTGAGGATATATCGCGTGTCAAGGCATTGAAGGTGAATAAAGTGAGCTCGCTTGACCTATGGCACAAGAGATTAGGACACCCCTCACTTGAAATCACCAAGTTAGTAGCTATTATAGATTCTAGGCAGAGTAGTGATATTTTGAATAAATGCTGTGATGTATATCAAGGAGCAAAGCAAACCAGAAAGAAATTTCCTTTAAGTAAGAATAGAGCTATTGATATATTTGAACTGATTCATTGTGATTTATGGGGACCTTACAGAAATCGCTCTTCATGTGGCGCGTCATATTTTCTGTGTATTGTTGATGATTATTCCCGAGCTATGTGGATATTCCTACTGATTGATAAGAAAGAGGTGTCTTAAACTTTAAAGAATTTATTTGCTATGGTTGAAAGACAATTAAATAAGCGAGTTAAAACTGTAAGGAGTGACAACGCCGCTAAGTTTACTTGCTAAAAACATATTTTATGCAGCAAGGAATGATTTATCAACTCTCGTGCATTGGAACTCCTCATTCATATTTTGAATGTAGCCCGTACTTTGAGATTTCAAGGACATCTGTCTCTTAATTTTTGAGGCGAATGCGTGTTGACTGCTGCATACTTGATTAATCAGACTCCATCCACAATTTTAAATGGAAAAACACCATGTGAAATTTTATATGGACAACCACCTTCATATGAGCACCAAAGAGTGTTTGGGTCATTATATTATGCGCACACAACCAAGGGTGGAAAGGGGATAAGTTTGCAAGTAGAAGTCGATGATGCATATTTGTCGGGGATCCATATGGGAAGAAGGGGTGGAAGTTGTACGATCTAGAGACCAAAGAGTTCTTGGTTTCTTATGAAGTGGTTTTCTTTAAAGAAGAGTTTCTTTTTGCTTCATCGGAGTCGAGCACAAATCATGATTCTACTCAACAAGTTGTCTTTCAAGAAACAGGTGACGACGTTTTCGTAGTAAGGGGGTGTCCATGATGGGGGAAGTGAGGAACTGGCTGTTGCTATTGGTGAAAGTGAACCGGCCTAGTTACAACGAGCTAGTGGAAATGAGGAGGGGTCGTAAGAGGGACATACTGGGTCAGCACAACAGGAAGAGGGAACTACAGAAGAGGCATTGGTTTGCAGACATCGTCAAAAATAGTCTTCTGTTCGTTTGCGCGATTATGTAACCCACACCATCTAATCATTCACCTGTATCACAGCACCCTCTAGGTACGCCGTATCCTATAGTACACTATGTAACTTGTAATAAGTTTTCTATACGACAAAGACAGTTTCTTGTAGCTATCACTGAAGAACGTGAGCCTACCTACCCCACCCTACCAGGGGTGAACGATGGCAGGAGGCGATGCAAAAAGAAATCCAATCATTGGAGAATAATGGGACTTGGGATATAACTGACTTACCTTCTGATAAGAAAGCACTTGGGTGTAAGTGGGTCTACAAGATTAAATATCATTCTGATGGTACAGTTGAACGCTACAAGGCTTGCTTGGTGATATTCAGGAATCATTAGGTTGAAGGGATTGATTATATAGAGACATTTGCTCCAGTTGCTAAGATGGTGACTGTTCGAGCATTTTTGGCTGTCGAAGCCATAGAACAATGAGAGCTGCACCAGATGGATGTTCACAATGCTTTTCTACATGGGGATCTTTAGAAGGAAGTATACACGAAAATGCCTCTAGGATTTCAAGTTTCAGGACCAAGGAAAGTTTGTCGGCTTCGAAAGTCTCTTTATGGGTTAAAGCAAGCTCCACGTTGCTGGTTTACAAAGTTGTCCGCCGCTCTAAAAGGGTATGGTTTCAAGCAGTCATATTTAGACTATTCGCTCTGCACCTTTAAAAAGGGTACAGTTCAGATCAATGTTCTTGTATATGTGGATGATTTAATTATTGCCACCAATGATCACGATTCTATGCAACGATTCAAGACCTATCCCAATGACTGCATTCATATGAAGGATTTAAGAGTTTTGAAATATTTTTTGGGTGTTGAGGTTGCCTGGGGTCCTGAAGGGATTTTCTTGTGTCAAAGGAAATATGCCTTGGGTATTTTTTATGAGGTGGGCTTGTTAGGTGCTAAACCTGTAAGTGTGCCAATGGAGCAAAATCATCGGTTGGCGCTGGCTGATGGGAAGTTACTCGATGACCCAGAATGCTACCGATGATTGGTAGGTCACCTTATCTACCTATGCTTCACATGCTAGAGTTGTCTTATTGTGTTCATCTTATCCCAATTTATGGAACAACCATGGGAAGATCATTGGGAAGCTGCTCTGCGAGTAGTTCGTTATTTTAAAGGAAACCTATGACAAGGTATTTTGTTGCACAGTAACTGTGATTTGCTGTTATATGGCTGGTGTGATTTAGATTAGGTTGGTTGTCCTTTTACTCGATAGTCTCTCACTGGCTCGCTTGTGTTGTGGGTTCACTCCCCCATTTCTTGGACAACAAAGAAGCAACATACAGTATCTCACTCATCTATGGAAGCTGAATACAGGTCTATGGATCTATGAATTGAAGTGGCTGAAAGGAGTTTTGTCTAGCCTTGGTGTCCTCCACCCTAAGCCTATGTGACTTTATCGTGACAGTCAAGCAGTACTGCACATTGCAAAGAATCCCGTCTTTCATGAACAGACAAAACATATTGAGGTAGATTGTCATTTTGTTCGGGATAAGATACTCAACAACAACATTCGTACCAGCTTTGTCCCTACTCATGCTCAACTTGCTGATATTTTCACCAAAGCATTAGAAAAATCTCAGTATGATTATTTCCTTCGCAAGTTGGGCATTTGAAACCTCCATGCTCCAACTTGAGGGGGGTATTAGGCATATGTAATTATGGAAGACAATAATTTTTTATACTATCTTTATCTTGCATATTCTGTTAGCATATATTTAGGAGTCTATTTTGGAAGGTAGGTTTGTATGGTTGTAAGAGTAGCTGTCGTATATATAAGCATGCAGAAGCAATGAGAAGAGACAGAGAAAGTGTTTTTCTCCCATACCCTGTATCGTATTCTTCTTGAAAACTAACACAAACTAGTTCCAAATCCTTATATTTGATGTAATCAAGGGTTTATATGCAGCTCAAATTTAGACTATTTTGATTAAATTACTTTTTGCTTAGAACGGTAGAATTTTAGGTAAAGAAAATGACTTGGATCATTCAAATTATACTAACATTTCAATCTACCATTGAGTTCCTTTATTGAACTGGGATTGGATATCTTCATGGTTAATCTTACTAGGATCTATGAACATTTGAAATTTGCTCACTTTAGTTGTAAATTTACCCAAAAGCCATTGAAAAATACCGAATATTAATCACAGTTGAACACTTGAAACCATCTACATGAAAATTGAGTTTTAATATAGACAAAAAGGCATGATAATTAACCTCTTTTTCCCCTCCTTGGATGAGAACAAATAAATTTTCAAATACTTTAATTTATAAAATTAATAATTGACGTGATTTGCCTCAAATTTCAGTTAGATTAATTGAAGTTCAAAACCAAATAGTAAAAAAATACCTTTGTTTTATCTTATGTAGAGAAAAATACAAGAGACAAAATCACTTTTTCCAATTTTTTTTCTAATTTTTATCTGATTTTTCTCACAATCATGTTGACATTGGCACAATCTCTGGCCGTTTCCAAGACAAGTACAGAAGCCTTTACCTCTAGGATGTTAAGTGTTGCACGTGGCATTACAACAAGCATCGCCACAAGATCTTATACTGCAAAGCCCTAGTGCTTCATTAGAGCAGTTCCAACGGTAGGCACACAGGAAGGAAAATGAAGTGGGCGAGCGAGCTGGGTTCTCGTGGACATGCATTGAAAGGCCAGTGGGCCCAGGCTCGTCGAGCGGCTCACGTTCACGGGCAGCCTGAGCCTATTTTTTTGTCTTTATGCAGGTCAAAACGACGTCATATTGATGCGTTGACCCGCTTTTTTTTTTTTTTACTACCTGACTTTCTTAAAAAAAGGAAAAACTACCTGGAAGCAAGGGCCTGGATTTATAGCCGTAGCCTGGGAGAGCCGTTGCCAACGGCTCTTTTTTAATAGGTAAAGTGTTGTTTTTGTTTTTTGTTGATGTATGCTTGCTATAAATAGGTTTCATTTTGTGCAAATTCAACACACAAAAATATCAATTTTCCTCAAAAAATTTCTGAGCAACTTTGCTATATTTGTGAGTAATTTCATCCAAAGGTGAAGCAATTGTAACTATTTCTAATTTCTATTCCATTAAATACTTTCTTTTACAATTTTAAACTTTGTAGTTATATTTATAATATTTTGTTATTATTTTTTAGAAAAGTTGGAGGTGCTCTCAACAAAAAAAGAAGTGAAGAACATTGTGAGTTTCAATATTTTTAATAGTATTGAGAAACTTTGTTTTGTTATATGTTAGTTTATATGTTAGTAAAATAAATAAATATTAAGAAATTTTGTGATGTGAATATGATTTTGTTATTTATAAGTGTTGATATCATTAATTTGAAATGCTTTGTAAATGAATTTAGTAATTCAAAATTTTGTTATGAGTTAGTTTTTATGTTAGTATATAAAATAATTAATACGATTACATTTAAATTTATTTGGCATTTTAGTTAAAACCTATTATGTTTTCACATGTTATATGTATAGAACATGCGAATATTTTATATGATAATATGAATGTCATTAAATAAATATCATGTGACTATGTTTTTAGTAACTTGGTAAAATTTCAAATTAAATTATGATTAGGCATGTCAGTAAATTTGTAGTAGTAACATAAAAATGAATTAAAATATGTGAATATGTTTTTAAGTCTTCGCATTAGTGATTTCAAATGTGACGTAAATTGAAAAAAAAATAAATAAAATTTATAGAGTTAGAATGAGTATGACTTGTTAGTATGGATAATTTCAAAAGTGTCGGAAAATTATGTTAAGCGGTAATATATATGTTAGTATCTAAAATAATGAATATGGTTAAATTTAAATAACAGACAAGGTAGTTAAATATAATTATTTATGTTTTCACAAGTTAGATCACAAGTACGTACCATTAGTGAAATGATTATATGACTTGATTAGCAAGTAACTATGGTTAGTAATTATGGTTACTTTATTATATAAGTAGTTAGTAAATTTTAAATTAAAATATGATTAGGCATATTAGTAAAAAATTTAAGTAGTAAAATTAAAATGAATTAAAATATGTGAATCTGTTTTTAAGTCTTGGGATTAGTAATTTGAAATGTTTCATAAATTAAAAAAGATATAAATAAAATTTATAGAGTTGGAATGCTAACATGTTAGTATGGATAATTTTAAAAGTTTTGGACAATTATTTTAAGCAGTAGTATATATGTTAGTATCTAAAATAATGAATATGGTTAAATTTAAATAACCGACAAGGTAGTTAAATTTAAGTATTTATGTTTTCACAAGTTAGAGTATAAGTACGTACCGTTAGTGACATGATAATGTGACTTGATTAGTAAGTAATTATGGTTACTTTGTTATATAAGGAGTTAGTAACTTGGTAAAATTTAAAACTAAAACATGATTAGGCGTATTAGTAAAATTTAAATAGTAAAATTAAAATGAATTAAATATGTGAATATGTTTTTAAGTCTTGGCATTACTAATTGCAAATGTTTCATAGATTGAAAAAGATATAAATAAAATTTGTAGAGTTGGAATGTTGACATTAGTATGGATAATTTTAAAATTGTCGGAAAATTATGTTAAGCGGTAGTATATATGTTAGTATCTAAAATAATGAATATGATTAAATTTAAATAACTGACAAGGTAGTTAAATTTAATTATTTATGTTTTCACAAGTTAAATTACAAGTACGTACCGTTAGTGACATGATAATGTGACTTGAATAGTAAGTAATTATGGTTAGTAATTATGTACACAATTTAATATGTGGAGGTACAGATTTAAGTATGTAACTAAAAATAGTTTAGTTTTGTAAAGTGTTGACATGTTTGTAAAATTAAAGAAGTAAAATTAAATTGAATATGATATTGAATAATGAAATTAGTCATCATGCCATGATATGTTTTTTTTTTTTTAAATAACATTGCATTTACTAATTTGAAATGTGTTGCAAATTGGGAAAATAAAAATGAAGGGAAATAATTGACTTGGAATGGGAGGATGAATTCTTTGGGAATTATATGAAACTTATATATTTGGCATGTTAGCTAAAATTTGTTATGTTTTCATGTTAGATGCATAAAATACGTTAATATTTTAATTAATATGATTAATATGCTTGTAGGTCGTAATTTTATCTCGATTATGGATCCTAGCATCCCCCCATCATTTACTAGTTTACTTGAGGGAGACGATTCACCCCAAGTTAAAGCGAATAGTACCACTTCTATTACCCCAAGTAATCCCCACATGTCTTACCCCTCATAACTACCGCCTAACTACAACCGACACATGTGCCAACCACATTACCCACAACAACCCCATTTCAGGAATCCAAGTGGTAGCTCAGGTCAAAACCCTCGTAACTACCCCCACCTTATTACCCCCACCACATAATAATGCCCACAATGTGCATCACAGTGAGTACTCATATTACCCTTCCTACTATCCTCCACCAAATACCACCCCGAATTACTTGTCTGCAGGGAGCAACTCTACACCTTTATCTATGCCAACTAGGGAAATGGCCGGGTTAGGGAATTCTAAGACCGATATTGACCCGAGTACCGAAGGGGATATGGAGGAAGTACAGGGGGTGCAAGTATCGGTGCAAAGAAGTGGATAGTTGAAGAGGATCAACGATTAATACGTGTTTGGATTAACGTAGGCATGGACACCATTGTCGAAAATGATCAGAAGAAGTCTGGCTTTTGGGTTAGGGTGGCCTCCAATTTCATTGACCACCGTTCACGAGGAACCTCGCCTCGTTCTTGGAAGACGCTAAATGGCCGATGGTGTCGCTGCTCCCCGCTTGTCAGTAAATGGGCGGGTATTATGTTAGAGGTTGAGCGTATCAACCAAAGTGGCTGGAACGAGGTTATGATTTTGGAGGCAGCACACAAGTTGTACAAAGAACGTACGGGGAAGAAGTTTAATCTCGAGCACTGGCACAAGGTGCTCAAGGACCAACCAAAATGGAGGGTTATATGTGACCCACCAAAGTTAGGGTCAGGATCCTCTACAAGGTCCCATTCTGACACCGAAGAGGCAGGAGAGGAAGGTGCCGGTGGGAATGAAAGACCCAAGGGCAGAAAAGCAGCGAAGAGAAGGCTAAAGCAAAAGGCAAATACCACTGTCGTTGATTTAGTCACAACTAAGTTGTATGACTTGAGCAGTAACAGTAGTGGTATAAATGAAATGTTCAAAGATTATGGGCCTGTTCTATTTCACAATTTAGATAGACAGATAGATGTAAGGAGCTGTAAGGAGTTATAAGAAGCTGTAAGGAGCTGTAAAGAGACATAAGGAGCTGTAACGAGATATAAGGAGCTGTAAGGAGATGTAAGGAGCTGTAAGAAGATGTAAGAAGTTGTAAGGAGCTGTAAGGATGGATGTAAATAGTTATTGAATTGTTGAAGAGTTGTATAGTATAATTTGTTTTACAATGAACGTTTTGGATGAAAAATTATAATATTAAAATAATATACTTATTAAAAATAAAAAATTAATTAAGTTAATTACACAACAATAAAATATATTAATCCACATAAATTTGATGAATAAAATTTCATCCAAGATTTTTTATATGAACATTAGTTTGATCGAATAAGCAAAAAAAAAACTTTTTTGACAAAATTGGATACAACTCTTCAAATAAATTCCTATTTTAAGTAAATAATTTTAAATATAAGTAAATGTATGGTTATCTATAATAATATATATACTTCATGTCGAAACTCAAATATAATTTACATCGTTATATGTTTTTATGTTTATGTAAATGTTGTGTTCATAAGATATTTATGAATTTTGTATATTGGTAGTATCATTAAAAAAATATACATATTTTTGTAACTAAAATAAATAAATGTTTATAAAAAATCTATGAGATGTATGAAGATGTAAAGAGATATAAGAAAATGTAAGAAGATGTAAGGAGATGTAAAAAGATGTAAGAAGATGTAAAAAGCTGTAAGGAGATGTAAGAAACTGTAAGGAGATATAGGCTCTTAGCTAAATCCTAAAAAACGCAAAATAGAACAGGGCCTATATCACATTAGGAAAAGAAGAAAAAACACAAAAGCTGATGATGAGAGAAGAAAAGCTGAGGATCCAAGAGGATAGAATAATAATGATGGACATCTCAATGCTGAGTCCTAAACAAGCAGCGTATTATGAGCAAAGAAGAGCAGATATCATGACAAGGAGATCACGACAATTATCATTATCTCAGTAATATGTCTCTCATCCCCCTTCATTACATAGATTACCAGAACAATGTTGCTCATATGAAGTTCGAAGATTGTACTATGTAACTTTATTTTATCATGTATTGTATTAGATATGATTTGGTGTAATCGTCTTATGATATTAATTTATGAAATTGGTATGTCTATTGTTGTTTAATCAAATGATTACTTTTCTATACTTTAACACTTTTGTACATAATTATGTTGCACAGGATATTTGTAATAGATAATTTCAATGTTGAGAAGCTGCCTTGTGAAGAAGATTCATCCTCCTTATCTTCATTAGATACTGATATCATGGTTATGGGCGCTTTTCTACAAGTTCAACAAGAAATTGTCGCCCTTTTCCAAGTTATCGATGCAGCAGGAGAGTTGACGCCTTCGGCATCTAGGCCTCGGGTAAAGAAGAGATTTATTAAGAGGGATAGAGAAGCTGCTCACAACCGCTTATACAAAGATTACTTCGCCGAAGATTCATTGTATAATGATTATCATTTTAGTCGCAGATTTCGAATGTGGAGGCACTTATTTCTCCACATTGTGGAAGCACTTGACCATCATTCAGAGTACTTCCATGTTAGATACGATGCGGCCGGAAAGCGTGGGTTGACGCCATTAACCAAGTGTACCGCAGCCATGCGAATGCTTGCCTATGGTGTAGCGGCCGATTGCGTCGATGAGTACTTGAAGATTGGTGCAAGCACCACAACAAAATGCATGAAGTTCGCCTTAGGCATCGTTGAGGTTTTCGGGGAAGATTATTTGAGAAAACCCAATCAAGCTGATATTGATCGCTTACTACGAGTTGCTGAAGCCCGTGGCTTTCCCGGTATATGGGAAGCATAGATTGCATGCATTAGGAATGGAAGAATTGTCCAACGGTTTGGAAGATATCATTTCAAAAGCAAATTTATAAGGTGCCAACTACTATTCTTAAAGTCGTTGCATCATATGACCTTTGGATATGACATGCGTTCTTTGGGTTGTCTAGAAGTCTCAATGACATAAATGTCCTTGACCGCTCACCGGTTTTCCAAGAGCTGCATAATGATTGGGCTCCTAAATGTGAGTATGTCGTCAATGGGCACCAGTACAATATGGGTTATTATCTTTCGGATGGAATTTATCCGAAGTGGGTGACATTTGTTAAAACTATCTCTCTTTCCCACGGGCCGAAGAATAAACTCTTCGCAGAATATCAAGAGTCGGTTAGAAAGGACGTTGAATGAGCCGTGTTACAAGCTCGATTTGCCATTGTACGAGGACCCGCTCGTCTGATAGGTCAAAGAGAATTTGGTATTATTATGAGAACATGTGTGATACTCCATAACATGATTGTTGAGGATGAGTGAGACAGCTATGAGCTTGCATTTGACTACGACGCTGTCGAGAAAAGTGTCTCGGAGCCGATTGTTAACCACATCCACCATCCATGCTATGATACGTACTTTCAATGGTCCTGTCAAGTTCGCAACTCCGACACACATGCAACTCTCCAAGTGGACTTGATTGAGGAGATATAGAAGCAAAATTCAAGCCCGTGGCAGAGATGATAATTAAACTATCGTCATATTGTAATTTTTTTTGTTGTTCACCTATTGTAATTTTGTTTGGGTCAATCAATGTATCTTTTTTTAATCATTGACCTATTGTAATTTTTACATTCAAGTATGTATAATTTTTTTTTTAATTTAGACTCCTATGTTTTTTTGAAAAAAATTTATATATCTTTAATTACTTGTGTTATTTAATTATTATGTGCAAATTATTTTCCACATAAATAATGCACCTAAATAACAAACCAAAACCAAAAAACTAAACTAATTAAATATGCTTAGAAATGGGATCCATTAGGTATTATTTTATTTGCATTGGTGAGCCAAAGTAGAGAGCCTTGCATTGGAGAGAGTGAGGATTATGAGCTAAAAAGTTGAAGAGAGAATTGATATGGCAGTAGTAGGCCCCTACTGGTGAGCGTAAAAATTGGCTCACTATTGGTTATGCTCTTAACTATCCCGCCTTCCACATTCACAGCTAACATGTTTGCAAGTTAGGCATCTGAAATACATACCATGGAGATGTTCAGCAAAGAGCATAATGTCTTGTATACAACACCAACGATGTTAGTTATTTCTAATAAACAGTTGTGAAACTTAAGGATGAGTTTTGATAATATACTTTCTTGTTTTTTTTTTTTTACTCTGCTCTGTACTATTTGATTTACCCTCTAATTTCTATAATCATAAACTTTTTATTGTATCTCCTCATCTTTTTTTTTTTTGCCGCTGTACGTACTGCATATTCTTGATTAGTAAATGCAATGAGAGATTGTCAAAAAGCTTAAGTAATGGAATCCAAATTGTAACTTTTTTTCCCCTTAATGGAGATAGTAGATGTCAAATATTTAAGATTGAATGATCTGTGTTTTTGAATTCTCATTTCTATTTGGATACAAGTCCACAATATAACAATTGTCACTTAAAGAATGCTACAAAATTGTGCGGATAATTTTATCACTATAGTTGTGTTCGGTAATAAAGATTGAAGCAGAGGTTAGCGGTTTGTAGTGGTCAAAATATTATGAACTACTACTTAAAAATGTTCGGTGAAGTAGTAGATGAGGTAATATTTAGAGGTTTATGTAGTGCTTTTTAAAAGATAATAAAAGTAGTTTTTAAGAACTTTTACCTAGTGGTTGCATTGCAAATTACAAAATTCTTCTTTTTATTACTAGAACTTTTATTTATTGTGCCATTTTTAGTCATTTTATATAAATCTGTTGATTCAACAGTTATATTTATCAAACATACTTATTTTAAATAGCTGGTTGAACAACTAATCACTAACCACTAGCCATTAGTGGGTCACAGACTCACAGCTAATCACTAATAAAACTACTAACAGTCAGTAAAACAACTAACCATTATTAAAACAGTCAATTTTTTACCAAATGCGCCCTATACTTTGAACGCCTGGTAATAAGCTAATGAAAGCAACATGAAAAATGAGATATAATGATTGGGAATTAATTTTATTTCCTTTATTCTCCTGTTATTAATGATTAATTTTATCATTAAATAAAAAAAGAAGGGAAAAAAACAAGAGAGGATACATACCAGAAGCCACGAAAGGAAGGATGAGAACACAAAATGCGGGGCTAAGCCTATCCATTCTTTTTAAATGTTCAAAGGCTTTAGCTAATGTATTTGATACTTAATTATCTGTACGTACATAATAATCAACAATAATCATAGTGGGATAACATAGAAGAGATATTAATGGATCTAATTGCATAATTTAAACCTTTTTTATTTAAAAAAAGAATGTGCCCCGATTTTTTCTCTTAACAATCAAAACTAGCTTATTGG
The DNA here is from genome assembly GCA_029747015.1 of Carnegiea gigantea. Lineage (NCBI taxonomy): Eukaryota > Viridiplantae > Streptophyta > Magnoliopsida > Caryophyllales > Cactaceae > Carnegiea > Carnegiea gigantea. The sequence continues at coordinate 292,151 of JAKOGI010000214.1, forward strand.
GAAGATCGAAGATTTTTGATTCTACATACTACTATGAGATAATGCCAGCAATTATCAATTTAGGAACTTAACAGGGAAAAAAAAATATAATAGCATGTTGTTGACACTTTACTTACCGTTTTAGAATAGGAGCGAGAACCAAAGTTAATATTTACTAACTTTTAAATTCGTATTACGCACGGTTTGTTTTAAAATTTTAAATAAAATATTCTTACAAATATTATAACTAATTTTATAATTTAATTTTTTAGAAATAATATTAACCTATCAATAATTTTATTTCCTTTTTTTCCCTCATTGAAGTAATTGAAAAGACACCACCCATTGTAATGGCTTTAAATCACATATTATTTTAATTTTTATTCTTCAATAAAATCTCAATAAATACTTAACAGGACACGTGCCACGAGCGTAGCTTTCGAACTTTTACCCATATGCATATATATATATATATATATATATATATATATATATATATATATATATATACACACACACACGCGCGCGCGGGGGCCTGTGTGTGCGCTGCGCGCTATATATATATATATATATATATATATATATATATATATATATATATACATGTATATAAGTGTATATGTATCTATGTGTATGTATGTGTGTGTGTGTGTATATATATATATATATATATATATATATATATATATATATATTATATATATATATATATATATATATATATATATATATATATATATATATATATATATGTATGTATACATACAAACATACATACATACATACATACATATATACTATTGTATATATATATATATATATATATATATATATATATACTATATATATATATATATATATATATATATATATATATATATATATATATATATATGAGTGTATATATATATATATATATATATATATATACGTATATATATATATATATATATATATATATATATATATGTATATATGTATATGTATATGTATGTATGTACGTATGTATGTGTGTGTATATATATATATATATATATATATATATAATATATATATATATATATATATATATACAGAGAGAGAGAGAGAGAGAGAGAGAGATATATATATATATATATATATATATATATATATATATATTTATACATATATACATATGTATATGTATATATAAATATGTATATGAATATATATATATATATATATATATATATATATATATATATATATATATATATATATATATATATATATATATATATATATATATATGTGTGTATGTATGTGTGTATGATAAGGGGGCATATGAGAAAAAAGGATTACCAAATAGATTTGATGATTTTAATATTGATATTTTCTCCCTCATAATTATGTGCTAGGTTAAATAACCAGAATAAATTATAATTTCTTGTGGGAAATTTATGGGTGACTGCATTAAAAAAATTTTAATGTCTCGGTAGAAAATTACTGAGATTTTAGTGCAACTGAGTCTTTATTCGGCAAAATTAGTTGTTTAAATAGCAAATAGCGGTTCAGATAGCGGATAGCTGTTTGGATAGCGGATAGCGTTTCTAATTTATCTGTTAACAGATAGCTGTTTAGATTAGCGGTTGAAACTAATATGTTCAGTAAATTTAGTTGTTATGCTAGTTGATTAATATAAATTGATATAAAAGCATATAGATAATTTCCAATGATAAAATTTTAAAGGATATTTTTTGGCTAAAAAATATGAAACGCTGTTTTTAAGGTCGTGTTCGGCAATAACATTTTAAATAGCATTTAGTGTTTTGACCGAGTTAATATACTAACCAGTTCATTTTTAATGTTTGGTACTCTAGTGTTTTGGCTAGCATTTCAAGTAGCATTTAGTGGTTTAGGCATCATTTCTGAAAGCTAATGGTATTAGGTTTTAGCATTCAACAGTAGTGTTTCATATTTATTGGCCAAAAAATATCCTTTAAAAATTTTATATTTAGAAATAATCTATATCATTTTACGTCAATTTACTTTAATCGGCTAATCCAACAGCTAAATTTACCGAACACATTTATTTCAACCGCTCTTCTAAACAACTACTAACAGCTAAATTGGAAATGCTATTAGCTATCTAAACAGCTATCCGCTACCTGAATCGTTATTCGCTACCTAAACAGCTAATTTTACCGAATAGGACCTAAACGTCAAACGTTAATACTATTAATTTTTCAAAAACGCTGCTTAAAATGCTAAACGCTACTTGAAATGCTAGTCAAAACACTAATTTACCGAACACTAAAAATTAACTAATTAATGTATTGACCTAGTCAAAACACTAATCGGTGCCCAAACGCTATTGCAAAACACGGCCTAAGAGCATACTCAATAAGAGCATTTTGAGTAGCGTTTAGCATTTTGATCACGACATACACCTATTAGTCAATTTTTAGTATTTGGTAGGCTAGCGTTTGGACTAACATTTCAAGTAGCGTTTAGTATACTAAGTAGCGTTTCTGAAAAGGTAGTAATAATAGTTTTTGATATTCAAAAGTAGTGTCTCAGATTTTTTTGGCCAAAAGATACATTTTGGAAATTTTATCTTCGGAATTATCTATGGGTGTGTTTGGCAATAGTATTTTGCGTAGCGTTTAGCGTTTTAACTAAGTCAATACACTCATCAGGTAATTTTTAGTGTTCGGTAACATAGTATTTTGACTAGCATTTCTAGTAGCATTTAGCATTTTAAGCAGCGTTTCTGAAAAGTTAATAGTATTAACGTTTTGCATTCAAAAGTAGCATTTTATATTTTTTTTGCCAAAAAAATCCTTCAGAAATTTTATCTTTGGAAATTATATATATCCTTTTATATCGATTTACATTAATCAGCTAATCCAGCAGCTAAATTCATTAAACATATTTATTTCAACTGCTCATCTAAACAGCTATTCGCTAACAGTTAAATTAGAAACACTATCCGCTACTTAAGCAGCTATCCGCTATCTGAACTGCTATCCACTACTTGAACTGCTAATTTTGCCGAACATGGCCTATATCTTTTTATTTCAATTTATATTAATAAGTCAACCCAAAAGCTAAATTACCGAACACATTTGCTTCAACCACTAATCTAAATAGCTATCCACTACTAGCTGAATTAGAGCCGCTATCCGCTACCTAGACGGTTATCCGCTATCTAAACCATTATCCACTACCTAAACAACTGATTTTGCCAAATAGGATCTAAGTGTCATATTCAATTGTTTGGGATTTTCCGAATATGCTTAGCATTTTCTGTGGCATTTACTGTGATGGAATTAGTTTTTGGCTCCTTTTGGAAATTATTTCCCTCCCCCCCCCCGCCCCCAAAAGTTAATAATTCACATGATCAATTTCCATATGAAAAGTTGATTTAAAATAATCTAACATATGGAGTGTAAAATAATTCAAAGTATGACATTTACATAATTAATTATAAGAGACTTTCAATTTGTTTGCTTTTCATATTTGTTTGTGTACAGGATGCCCTGGAGTGTAATATGTTTTCCATGTTTATTGTGGGGCTCCAACTTACCCAAAAGGGATTAAAAAAAGGGACACGATCTTAAATTGTTTTCGTTTTTTTTTTTTTTTTTTGGGGGGGGGGGGGGAGGGAGAATTAGCGAGGTGCTAATACTTGATATTATTGATACTACAACAAGCGTATGTCTTTATAAGATTCTACCCTAGATATGTCTTCGACTTTGAAGGTTGTCTAGTTGATGTGTCCCTCGTTTAACGCTTCACCACCACTATTGTTCTCTTTTTTTGGGGAGGGGTTCGATGATAGTGTGTCTGCTAGCATGGGAATTAATTAAGCACAATCGAGGATAATCAATCATTGGAAAAGAAAAGAAAAATCATTTATATATTGCAATATTGGAATATGAAAAGTTTTTTTTTAAAAAAAGTTGATAGTGAGATTAAATAGTAGTTACTACAAAAAAAATTTAGAGAGTGATGAATGCACAAAAAATAAGTAAAATAGGAGTAAGAAACTGTTGTAGATTGACATATTAAAAGTTAATTAAATAAAGACTTGCCTGCATTAAGATTTTTGTTCAATTCCTTCCTTATTGTAAAGGTAACATATATTTTTGGTCCTTTTCAATTTTCATCAAGTACTCTTTTAAAGAAAGAGTATAGTCATTAATTAGACATACATTAAGGCTAAATTCTTCCGCACTAATCAAGTTTAACACCATTAGGGCAGATTGAAGAAAGAATTTCTCGCTACACATCCATATAGACTATTATCTCATTATGGAATGTAAAAACTTGATCATCAAATTGTATGATAGGACAGTTCAGACTCAATATTACTATAGAAAAGCCAACTAAGTTGCATATTAGTTAGCTAATTAACTTTTGAATACAAAGATTGTAATCTCTTTTCCTCTGCACACTTTAGCCAAGGTTTTATTATAGCGTTTACGAGCATTGCTTGGCCTGGGATGGTGAGATTTTGATTGTACTTCTTGGGACCTAGCCCCCTCGAATGTACCAAAGAAACAAAAAGATACAATCCACGGTGGCATAGGAGTGATAAATTCTAATATATTCTACATTTGTATACATATCTTCAAATTTATCATAGAAGCACTCAATAGAAAATTAAGTTGTGATTAAATACTTACAAATAAACTTAAACGGAGAAGAAATAATGAAATTGAAAAAAAATCCATTTATTTCATGTCATGTAGACCAAAGTCGAACAATTGAATAGGCACATGCTCATGCCAGTTGTACACCATCCAAAACCACACCTAACAATTATATTGACATTGGCACAACCTTTGAGCCCCAACCTCTACACAAAAGCCTTCACCACCAGGGTGTTGGGCAATGCATTTGGAGTTACAACAAGCATCATCGCAAAATCTTATGCTGCAAACTCCAAGTCCCGCGCTGCACTTCTTTGTTGGGGGCGAAGGGCCTGGGGGTGTCCCACATTCGTAAAGACATGTACATAGTGGGGGTGATATTTGATAGTTGCATGATCCCTGACCACCTGGGTGCCTCGCTGCGCACCTTGCATCGCAGTCCTTACCACATGCTCCAAGCCCCTCTTGACACGTCTCACCTTCTACGTTGATCAGCAATGTTCCAATCACTATATTCATTTGCGGGCATCCAAACAAGATAGAATTTTGTTAGAAATATATGCTACACTAATTTGCAGTATTAGAAGTTTTTTTTTTTTTGGATAAAGGAAATTGTTTTTATTACCATGGCACCTCCCCTGTCAAATTAGCAAGAAATATTAGAAGTAATTAAATCGTTATTTTTTTATATATTATTGTGAAATACAAAGTAGTAGTTTCCAAATGATACCAATACTAGCAATATATATCATATCATTAATCAATAGATATTTGACAAATTGAGGGCAAAAATTACAACACCTTGACGTTCAAATCATATTAGAACAATTATGAATGGGGAGAATAATATTTCTCTATGCAAATTTATTTTTTTCAACTTCTAATTATAATTAACTTTAAATGTTGAAAAACTTTAGCTAATTAAAGGCAAAAGATTGAACATGGCAAAAGTTAGTGAAAATGATAAAGAAAGACGTAAAGATAGAGACTACGTGGTTACCAGAAGCAGCAAGGAGAAGCAGAGTAGAAAATGTGGGATTGAATTTCACCATTGCCAAAGCTCAAAGCTTTTTGACCTGAGAAAATGTTGAAGACTTCAATAAAATGATCCGTCTGATGCTAAGTGGCCTATAGTTTGAGGATGGTCAATTAGAAGCAATATTTATGGTCAGCAAATCATGGAAGCAAATATGGAAGTTGAATGTAATAACCGAATTTAGGTCACTGATTGGATACAATTTAAGAAGGGGAAAAAGTTTAGCAAATTAGTATACAATTTAAGAAGGAAAAAAAAAAAATGTTAGCAAATTACGCTACATCTAACCTCGCAAGCCGAATGTGCGCAAGCTTGCATGATTGCATCGTCTAATCTCATTTGACTCGTAAATTATATTGTACAATTGGGTGGACAATGTTCGGGTGGTGAGGTTGCAAATTTGCTTCAGGAACATCAGAGTTTCAAATCCATGTGTGAGTAAGCAGCGCATTTATCCCTTTTTTATTTTAATTTTCCTCCTTCTTTATCTTATTTTCTATCTTTTCAAATTAATTTGGTCTACATTTTTTAATAACCTCTATTCCTTTTTTAGTTTTCCTACCTTTTGGTCCTGTGGTTATTTTTTAATTCATTTGACTTTAATTTCTTACCATTCCTTAGTATTCTTGAACTACACGTATAACTTTTCAACTTTTTGGCATATATATATATATATATATATATATATATATATATATATATATATATATATATATATAACTCACTGGATATATGTGAGAGCTCACTAAAAGACATAATATAAATCAATGAAATATAGATTTTTAAGGTATTTGTTCATTAGGTGTATATTATATGTCACCAAAACATAATAAAAATAACTCACTAAAAAGTCACAGTATGGGTGATTGAAACTTTTCAAGTTTGTTATTCCTGTACATCTAAATAATCTTATATTTGAGTTAGTAAAAAGTTAAAAGATGAAAATGAAGTATTGCTCACTAAACATGTATCGTAACTCATCAAAAGTTATAGTACAGCTCACTAAGAAAATATCATACCTCAAAATATAATAAGAATGTGTAATTGTGTACTATGTTGTTTGTTTGTTCATTTGACTCGACATAGCTAGTATTGCTCAATAAATTGTATTGATTATCGATATATTTTTTAACTTATTATAGCTTACTAAAAGAAATTAAATAGTATGAGTGATCGAAACTTTTCAAGTATGTCATTCTTATGCATTAAAAAAAAAATCTTATATTTTAGCTAACCAAAAGGTATATATTACAACACAACTCACTAAATAAATATCATACCTCACTAAATAAAAAACAATATACATAGATAACTAGAATACAATTTAGTGAGTTTCAAGCTTCAGATGCATAATATCTTTTTAGTTTTGTATAATAAAACATTCTAATAAGCTATATAGTATTTTTACTGAGTGAAATCTGGGGCATATAAAATGTATTATTTGGTCATATCTGTTCAGTAAAAGTATCTATTAGCTCACTAAAAATGGTAGCGAGCTATACAGTATTTTTAAGGAGTGAAACTGGGTGTGCATTAGCATATTTTATTGAGTTATACAGCAATAATACATTACAAGATGAATATAAAATATTCCTTTCTAGCATATACTATAGTCCATCAAAAGTTATGGTGCATCTCACTAAGAGAATATCATACTTCAAAATATGAAGAAGAATGTGTATATGCTCACTAACAATTGTGTATTATGTTATTTGCTTACTCATTTTTTGTTACAAATAGTTAGTATTACTCATTAAATCATATTGATCACCAAAAATACTTCATAGTTCACTAAATATCTGTCACTACTCACTAAAAAAATTACTACAAATAACAGGAAAAAAATGTTTCAAGTTTTTAAATTATGTCGTAGCTCACTCAGTTTTTATCATGACATAAGAGCATTTGTTTTATATTTAGTAAGTATAATACTAATGTAGTCTAACTCACCAAATATAGTCCAATTTACTAAATATATATCATAACTCACTGAATTCATAACTCACTGAATGGATGTCATAGCTCACCAAAAAACATAGTACAAAAACATTGAAATATAAAACTTTTTAGTATATGCCATTTTTGAACATTTAAGAATCTTATATTTAAGTTAACCAAAAGATGCATCAGAACATATTAGAAGATGAATATAAAGTATTGTTCACTAAACATATACCATAACTCGCCAAAAGTTATGATGCAACGCACTAAACAAATATCATACCTCAAAATATGAATAAGAATGTATACAACAATAACAATAACTCCTAGTATGAGTTCCGCTTTCACGGGATTTGGGAAGATCCAGATATAGACAATTTTACCTCTATAGGTATGACTGTCGGTAGAGAGATCGACTCCAACAGACCCAGATAATAAGTTTTAAGAATGCATGTGCATGCTAAAATTGCATATTATATTGTTTTCTCACTCATTTTTGAGTATAGATCACCAGTATTGCTCAATAAATCATATTGATCACCAAGGATATTTTATAACTCACTAAACATTTATTGCAAATCACTAAATAAGTAGCGGAGCTCACTAAAAAAGTAGCATCGATCACTGGCAAATAAATTTTTTAAATTTTTTCTCAATAAATGTATATCATAGCTCATCAAAATGCTAAACAAAAGCTCACCAAAAGAAATAGTATTACATTATTTGCTCACTCATTTTTTAGTACAGATAGTTAGTATTGCTCAACAAATAATATTGATCATCAAGTATATTTTATAACTCATAAAATATTTATCACAGCTTACTAATAAATAGCATAGCTCACTAAAAAACAGTAAAGATCGCTAGCAAATAATTTTTTCAAATTTTTGCTCACTAAATGTGTACCATAGCTCACCCAAAAACTTTATATAAAAGCTCACTAGAATGTCTTTATTGTTTGCTCACTCAGATTTTAGTATAAATAGCTAGTATTGCTCAATAAATCATATTGATCATATCAAATATATTTCATAGCTGATTGAACATGTATCACAACTCGCTAAAAAAAAAAAAATACGGATCACTGGCAAATAATCTTTTAAAGTTTTTGCTAACTAATATTATAACTCACCAAAACATTATATAAAAGCTCACCAAAGAGATATTGTGTAACTCACTAAAACTTTTTATGTATCCATTTTTAAATTTGAGTTCAACAAAAAATATACCATAATAGTTCAGAAGATTAAATAATACATATCTTACTAAACAGCATCCATGGCTCGCCAAAAGAAAAAATATATCTCATAATACAAATTTTAATGTGTATGTGCTCGATAAGAATGTGTATGTGGTTCCTAACGAAGGAAAAAAAAAATTAAAAAGTGAAATGGAAAACTAATTATCTCCCCCCCCCCAAAAAAAAAGTAGTTGAAAGCCCAAAAAAATTTAAAACAAAAACCTTTTAAATATGAAAACAGAAAGGTAAGTAAAAAAGAGGGATGAAAATGGAAATTTAATCATCTCACAAAAAAGGGAGAGTAATTATCTCACAAAAAAGGAAAGAAAGTAATTGGTGAACAAAAGAAAAAACTGAAACACGAAAACAAAAGTTTCACTTGCTTACACCAAGAATTAAACTTAGGACCATCATCTCACCGACCATCCACCCTGCCAATGAGTCACATGCCTCCTTTTGATTTGATTGTGCAGCAAATGTATCTCATTCCATGTGTTTCTCCAACCTGGGTGTACAAAAGCATTTATACACCCGGTTGTTTGATATAACAACTGCATTTGACAAGGGTTAGACGGTCACTTATTCCATCTAAAGAGTGGCGGCTCACATAGCCTAAACCTATATAAAAAGAGGTATAGGGAATTAATAACTATCAGTGACACTAAACCCAAACAGAACACCCAGTCTCTTCTTCTCTCTCACGGCTGCCTCACCATCACCCAAGAATTTGGGATGTGACAAATCGATGGTGACTCTGGTAGCCACCACTTAATCATTTATATCAATTTGTGGGCAATTCTCAAGCAACAGAATCCTTCACTTATGAATTGCTAAGGTATGTGAAGTGACGAAGAAGGCTAGATGCGTTCCTCTACCTCGAAAAGCCCTTTCCGCGCCGGATCTCTGCAATGTCATTATCAAATCCATCTAACGGTCATCCGAAAAGAGGCGTTTGAAGTGACGCACTGCCGCTGAAGTGATGTCTAGGTGCATAGGTTGCACCTGCTAACTCGATTTAACCTATCTATACGGTGGCAGTGGCAGTGTAAACTAAGGTGGCCTGAAATGATGACTAGGCATACTAAGTGGTTAGAGGCGGCGATGGTGAGGCGGTTTCATCACCTCTGCATTATGGTTGTGAGCAATACGGTGGTCGTGCTGCAAGTTAGCAGTAGTGTAAGCTCTTGGCGGCAGCCGAGAGGAAGGAGTCACAAATGGGGCTCCATTCTTTGTGGTTGGGGAAGGGCCAAAGAGGGCAAAAGTTTTAGACAGAGAAGTCAGTGTGAGGGAGAAGAGATGGCGAAGGCGAGGGATTTTTTTATTTTTGGCACCTAAATGTGGCCCTTCTTTTTGTTTTTATTTTTTGGACAGCCTGGCCTATTGTAAGTCCTTTTTTTAAGCTCATGCTTTTCAAGTTTTCGTTTATCCCAATATCATCGTCAAAGGCTTGCTATCTTTTGGGTATGCAATTAACTTGTATGAATTTGTTTCATATTTAAAGATATTTTATCATGTAATAATATGTCATTAAGCAAGCTTTGTATGAATGCGTTTAATGAAATTTAAATTAGTGATACTTGATGTGTTTCATTTTATAAAGTCATGTTATATAAATATGCTTTATATAATGTGATATTTCATGAATACATTTCATGTTATGTTGTATAATATGTTTTATATAAAATTTTATTTTAAAATGTTACATGAATATGTGTAAAGATCCACCTCACCAGGGGTATGATCCCCAACGAATGGCTAGACTCTTGTGTTAGGTACTTTATATTTTTCTAGAATACAGATTTAATCGTTTTTATTTTTTTATTTTCCTAGAAAACAACAAGCAGAATATTTGTGGTCAAAACAAATGAAAAGTGAGTTCTTGAATCGCTTTATAATGTGTGCTGCATAGTCAGTATAGCAGAATTGATCAATACTAGACAACAAAATGACAAGCTAGTCATTGAATACATAAACATTGGCGCGTGCTCTCTCTAAAGTGTAAAAACCATTTATTTAAGTCTTCAACAATTAACACATGTGCGCAAGGGATGGATTAAGATATACTTTATGCCTGACAAGTGAATAAGCCCAGGATGTTCCAAGAGTTAGCAACACAAGCTCATGACATGGAGCTTACAATTGCTTATTATGGAAGATGGTTCAGTGATGATAAATCAATGATATCATCAAAAAATAGAAGCTCCAGGCTTCGAGATCTTGAAAAGAATGAATATCCTTATCCCGAGCTTGATGCACCAAAGATACTTGACAAACTTCTTGAGAAGGGACTTAAAGAACTTCCCAAGTCAAAGCATCTTGAAGAAATCGGGAAAATGAATTATCCCAAATATTGAAAGTATCACATGATCATTAGTCATCCTATAAAGAAGTGCAAGACATTTAACGGGAAAGTCCTACAACTTACAAACAAAGGAAAGATCACATTAGATGAAGAACACCGAAGAATCTGATTGATCGCCCATCAAGATAATAGTGGAAAATGCTTTGAAAGAAGGACGACTCAAAATGAGCATTTAGGGGGCAAACTCCTAAGTCACTTAAAGAATATTAAGTCAAACATTCAAGACCCCTAAGTCAACATAATATGCTTGCAAGACATACCTAAAGACTTTCACGTTGTCAAGTTGAAGACTTCTAAGTCAATCTTAACGACCCCCAAGTAACACAATAATTTCAACTCTCAAGTTACCTTTAAGGCTTCTAAGTCCAAGCTTCTAGACTCTCAGATTAGCATAGATTATCATCACCCACCAGAATTCTGAAGCGATCAAATTCATAGGTTCTAAGTGATCAAAATCAAAGACTTCTAAGTCGCCTAAAGACTATCCAGTCAACAAAATCACAATGTTTGAAGTGAACTCAACGACTCTCAAGCCATCAAGTCCTCAAGTCATCAACTACAGGAACTCTCAAATAATTAAAGTTTAAAGATTTTCAAGTCATCTAAGTGACAAACTCATAGGTCAAGCAAAGTTGTTGACTCTCAAGTCATCAAATACTTTCAAATTGACCTTACTAAACCCTCAAATCATTGGTATCGCGGACCCTTAAGTCTTCAAAGTCAAAGATTCCAAAGTTTTCAAAGTTAGGACTATCAAGTTATCAAAATTCAAGACTCCAAAGTCTTTAAAGTTCAAGACTATAAAGTCATCAAAAATTTCAAACTCCAAACTAAAAGACTCCTAAGTCTTCAAAGTTAAAGACTCATAAGTTTCCCAAGTTAAGATTCCCAAGCCTTCTAAGTTATAGACTCCCAAATCTTTAAAGTTCAAAAGTTAAAAGTTATCAAAGTAAAGATGCCCAATCATTTAAAAAAATACTCCTAAGTCACCAAACTGAAAGACTATCAAGTCATCAAAGTCCAAAAAATGCTAAGTAGACTATCAAATAATCAAAGTTAAAGACTCACAAGTCTCCAAAGCTTAAGACTACCAGGTCACCAAACCTTAAAACTCCTAAATTATCGAAGTAAAGACTCTCAAGTTATTAATTTAAAGACTCTCAAAAGTTTAACACTTCCAAATCATCAAAGTTTTTGACTCTCAAGTCCCTAAACAAGTTTCAAAGTTGTCTAAGTAGACCTTAAACACTCACCCAAGTGCTGCAGATTTTTAGGGTTTCTTTAAGTTGGGGGCAATTGACATAGGCATCCTCCTTCCAGTTTGCAATTGTGGCAATGGAGTTTCTTGCTTCAAGTCGTCCACCTCCTTCTTCAAGTCAGCATCAATGGCGATGTAAGTTGCCTCTTTCAAGTTGAGGCAATGGACATAGGCCTCTCCTCCATGTTGAAATGCAGACATCATCCTTCAAGTTGACAGCAATGACTACATAACATCCTCATTCATGTTAGTGTCGACAGAGCGTCCTTGTTCGTGTTGGCAGCAACATCCTTCTCCAAGTTGATAGTAACAACATCATAGGCTCTTCCTTCCAGCTGGTGATAGCGACAATGAAGCCTCCATTAAGTCGTCCACCTCCTCCTTCAAGTCAGCACCAAGGGTGATGCAAGCCTCTTTCTTCAGGTTTGCAGTATCCCCCTGTAAGATGGGAACGATGAGATGGCCTCATCACTTTTGTTTGCGAAGCAGGCATCCTCTTTCAAATTGGGGCACCGGTAACATACTAATCCTCTTTAAGTTAGCAACCTTCACTTTCAAATCATTGGTCGTTCTTGTCAAGTTGGTGACAACGACGATGTGACCTCCATCTTCATATTCAAAAAAGTTACCTAAGGAGGACCCATGCATGCAAGTAGCCAAGGGTGAGAACATTAGTGAAAGTTACCCAAGGGGAATCCATGTGGACCAGCTGTCCAAAGGTGAAAACATTAGAGAAAGCCACCCAAGGTGGACCTATGTCAACAAGCCATCCAGGGATGAGAATATTTGAGAACGTCACCTAAGGCGGACCTATGCGGGCAAGCAATCAAAGGGTGAGAACATTTGATAGAGTCACCCAAGGTGGACCCATGTAGGCAAACCATCCAAGAGTGAGAACATTTGACATAGTCACTCAATGAGGACTCACAAAGACATCTTATTGAAGCGTAAGAAAGTTTCGTACTCTTAGTTTGCAAATGATGGTATAAACAATCCTTTTAGTCCAAAGTTTAAAGCATGCGCTCTTTTAGATGATGAATCTGCAGGAAAAAAAAAAAAAAACTAAGAAGCTCTGTCTAACAAGCAATGGGGAAAGTAATAGGAAGCAGGGGAATTTTTATGGGGTCTCACATCCAATAAGATGTTGATGTTGTTGCTGTGAAGACTAATGACATGAGTAATCCAATTGAGCCTTCTGAAGGATCCCAATGAGAGGTTAAAGAAGATCAGATTTTTCAGTTCGAGTTGAGTTTCTTACTCCTACTTGCTGACAACTCGAGGAGTAACTGAGGGGACAATTTATAGTAATTGATGATAAAATTGTTGATAGAATTTATCACAAATTATTGATAGAATTCTGTCCTATAAATTGCTATATAATTTATCATAAATTATTGATAAAATTCTATCCTTCTAAAAATCATTGATAAAATTTATCACAAATTGCTGATATAATTTTATCATAAATCCTTAAACAACATTATCACAAAAAGAACTCGAAAAAAGAGGAAGCTCACAAAAAAGTTCCGATCATCAGCATCTTCTAAGTTTTTGAGACACAACCGTTTCAAAGACTTGAAATCTGTATATGTGCATGACTCTTGAAAGGGGAAGTTTGTAGGCACAAAAAAAATTAATAATATATGTCATGCTAGAAATTAAATATAAATTGATTATTTGCGTCAGCTCACTTAAATACTTTATTTCTTGAAATGGATTGGGCAAATCGACTTTCAAGTCACAACCCAACCAACTACCAAGTCAAATGTCAAATTGACTATTAAATTACCAGTCAAATAAACTAACAAGTCAAAAACCCAATCAACACTCTAAGAAGGCGAATAAGTTGCAAACCCTAGTAAAGGAAGGGAGATTCTTTCTCTCTAAATAGAGCATTACTCCCTCCTACTTAGCGGCCGAAAATTCATTCACTTTGAAGGCATTCTAAAGACTCAAAGGATTACTTTCTCTAGAGGAAAACAATAAGCATAATCAAAGCATGTGTCGTCTACTTTTGAAGATCAAATAAAACTCGTCTTGATTGAAATTCATTCAAAGGAAGAATTAGCTTGATCGAACTAATTTAAGTTCATTCAAAGGAAGTCAAATCAATCAACTTGATCAAGATTCAAGTCAATTGACCCTCTTTTAAGTACAAATTGGAGATCGAATAAAAAGAATTATTTATTTGTTTATCTTGTAACAAATATGCAAAAATTGTATCCATATCTTCTGAAATTAATACAAATTAAATTTGTTCATATTTCTTATCTTATTTATTTTAGATCGCAGGGAGTCGACCCCGTAGTTGTCTTTTGGTTGTAGTGGCTCAGTGCTGGTAGTGGTTTTTTTTCCGTTTGTCATGTTTGTATACATGTAGTACTTTCTTCTGGGAAGAGACAGCGTTTGCTTACCCCTGATTGTTAAGGTATATTACCTTCCTCTGTTATATTGTTCTTACGTTTCATAACTTCAGCAACTTATCCTTTTAATTTATCTTAGTCATTCCTTACTATGTGTCCTTAATTTTTCCATAAAATATTTTCATAAAAGCTGTCTTCTTTAAAATATTTTCACGAAATCCTTTTTTTGTGGGTCTCTTGGAATCAGCCTCTCTACTGGTAGGAATGCCGGTAGAGGTAAGGTTGCCTACAACTGGATCTCCCCAGATCCCGCGAAAGCGGGACCCAGACTAGAACGTGGTGTTGTTGTTGTATTTATTTTAGACTCGAAATTTATGTTTACACTTGGAATGCTAGATGATTAATGCAATGGAAAAATCTAAAAAGTTGCCCACTATGTAGCACTGCAGCCGCGCAGGTCAGCAATGTCCAACACCAAACACCAAGATAATGTTCTGCAACTTTTACAGTCATGCCATCAATCTAATGTGATATTACTGAATACGAGAAAATTAATATTTTCACATATCGGACATAGGGCCCTAGCCTCAACAGAGCGTCTCTGCTTCGGATTTTAGAAGGCTCCCTTATTTTGAAGATCACAATGGGATTAATTTTGAATTGCAATACATAGAGAGCGCTGGTCGTGACAACGTCATGAATGTGGATGTGGACGTTGATTCTAATCCTAGTCCTAGTACTCCATTTCAAGTTTCTCTGTTAGCAAGCCTTAGAAATCTGGCTTTTGTGTCCCTGCCCAAAAAGAAGGGATGGAGAGGGGGTGTCAATCTAGATTAAGTAGTAATGAAAACTTTCTACTTTGCGCTCATGCTAGAACTTTCCCCAAACTAAAGAATTGGAACTTAAACCAAGAATTGTAAATGCCTCAAAGAACTATCGAGGTTGATTAACGCACTCATCTCCCTAGAAGAGTTATGCATTGGGTCTTGTCCTAAGTAGACACCGTCTGAAGGGACACTTGAACTATGCAACTTAGGGAGCCTTCAAATTAATGATTTTCCAAGCCTTAAGGATGCACCAACAATTAATGATTGGCCCTCCATTCTTTGGTCCCCTAAGTTGCAGCTAACCGTTATCACTCAAGATGTTAGAATTAGGGTTTGTTCCTAAGTAGTTTCAAGGAATGTCCTTGATTGAACACTTGAAATTTATGATTGTAAATAAGTCCAAGAAATACCAAAGTGGACAGTCCTACTTGCCGCGCTCAAACAACTTTACGTTACGAACTCTCCAAAGATGATATTCTTGCCAAAGCGGATGGTTGAACACTGTAACTTAGAGAGCCTTTATATTAATAATTGCTCCAACCTTAAGGACCTATTTGGAGCTAAGAAAATGAGGCAGAAATAAGGTTGAAAGGAGAAAACAATAAGGAGGAAAAGAAATGAGAAAGAAAGTAATTTTCTTTTTGTTGTTTGGATTAGAGAAAAAATACACGGAGAAAAAAAACTATCTTTCCACCAAACTTTCTTTTCTTTGTTCGGACTGGAGAAAATGAATTAAGTAAAGAAAAATAAATCTGGTTAAGATCAAAATGTGATCACCAAGACACCTTTTGTTAGCCAATGCCAATGAAACTCCCTAAAACAACACCATCAAAAACAGGTTAGACATACAATTGGGTCATCCCTCAAACTTTCCCATGCCAAGGCAAAATTCTATTTCAAACTCCTTGATGTTGTTACAGTTCAAAAGTTAACAAGAATCCATAGAAATTTATAACTTCGAATCAAATTATCCATAAAATACTAAGTTTTACTTGCAAATAGGAGGGAGCAACATATACAAAACCAGTAACATCGGCGAGTGGAGGGCTCCAGAATTCCAAAATCCTAACATATTCCAAGAACTCATTGTCTAATTTGACTTTCATCCACAACTCGCGACGAGCAATTGGGAAAGCAAGAAACGCTCGAGCTTAGTTAGGGTCCATCGAAAGAGCTTAGCAGACCTTCCTTTGTGATATCTCACTCAAAACTTAACCTATAAATATAACACCAAAACTATTAGATTAACAGCTAAACCATTATAACTAAAAAACATGCCTACTCCCTCATACACATTCAATCAACTATCAACTTCTAAAACATGTCAAAATTCTAGGACCAAAAATCAAACAGGCTTTCTAGATGGATTCATCATTAGAACACCCAAAACAATCCTTAAACATGTTTCAACAGTATCAAAACTAATTTGGAATGCACTAGTGCCACGTGCCAACCTCATTTCCCTCTTTGTAATTCAATATACATACTCAAAAGGCTCACTGAAGACACAGATTTTAAGTGCTACATAAACACCCATCATAAATTCAAAGCATCCACGATTGTTAAAAAGTATTCACAGCATGTATCAACAATATTTCGATTTCCAAGTTCAAAAGATACATTTTTTAACTAAGACATGGACATTGAAATCATCATATATAGGGGGATACAAGAACTCGCCACTTGATTATATTTATAACAAATTTGAGCACCATGCATCTTCCTCGATCAATCAAAGTACGTTGTAGCCCAACATTAACATACCACTGGCACTAGGCTCCTTCCTATTCTACTTGAATGACTAAAAAAACTGCTAATTAAATTACATGCTTTTACTTGAAATCAGCCCAAGTATCACTTAAGTAGTTTACTTAAACAAAGAGAGGTTTTTATGGTAATTCTCACTAGCTGTAACCAACTCATGCCACTAACCCTTTGCTAGATGATCTAAGTATGAGCCTACAAGCTAATACCCTCCGGTACATAACTTTCTTATATTATTTAGCCTTGGCCCAACGTATTATCCCAGCATTCATTCTTTTACCGCAAAAGATCATAAATATGACCAGCAAAATGCATCCCTTGCCGCCGGAACTAATGCTGAAGTTGCTGCTGAGTTGTTTCTAAACCATGCCTTAGGCCTAACATGATTAAAAAAAAATCATGCTAGAACATGATACCACTTGCCTCTCTGATTCAGCATTACCTGTTGCACAATGAAATTTCAAGCTCCAAAAACTCAAAACTAACATATGAAAAACCAAAACCCAAAGAGCTAGTTCAAGCAGTTCTTTCAAAACCCTCCTTAGCAGGTTCAATCACGAATGAGTACTTCATTATGGGATGGTATGAACATGCATATTTAAGCAGTCACAACGAGAGGAATTTTTCTTTTAAGAATTTGAGGATTCATCTTTGGGTTGATTGATGGAGTTATATACTCTCCACTAACACTGCACACTCCACAATTCAACCCCTTCGAAAAATACGACACTAACAGTGGCTAGGAAGACTAAAGATGTCAAAAATGCATCACTGATCCACAGTATTAACCATACTCTCCTCCTTTTATTGAAGTAACTCATAACACTAATACTGATGGAGTAATTTTTATTAGATGAAAATTTTATAAGATAATTATTTCCATAAAAATAGTTATAAAAATGTATTTTTGAGTTATGCCTAAATAACAATTAATTATCTTCACTACAAAAAAAAAAAAAAATAGCCAGCACTGGCACAAAATCTTCAACGTTTGACTCAAACGTCACATGGTAAGATTTGTAAATTAATTTTTAAGACATTTAAAGCCGTCACGGTGACACAACACCACTTGAAAATGTCACAAGACACATGGGGTCCATGAAATTTCAATATGCAGCTCAATCCTCCCGCTCAAGTTTTAGTTTTAATCTATTATAATATAAAAGAAATGTTTGGTTGACTCTGCTCCCCTTAATTGTCGGGATATTGGCAAATTTACAGCGTTGATTGAATTAGGTGATCCATCCCCACCATTAAAACAATTAGCAGGAAAAAAAACAAAAACAGAAAACCCAAGCTTAACTTCCACGTTGCCCAACTCCAAATAGAAAAAATAATAACAAAACCTGCCCAGCAAATACACGGAACTTGACTTCCCCACTACTACATGAGCAATTACACCCCACCATTAAAACAATTAGCTGGAAAAAAAAAAAAAAACAGAAAACCCAAGCTTAACTTCCACGTTGCCCAGCTCCAAATAGAAAAAATAGTAACAAAACCTGCCCAGCAAATACACGTAACTTGACTTCCCCACTACCACATGACACCCACCCAGCCCAACCCCACAAACAAATTACAAAGAAACAACTCAAACAGCCCTACTCTTCCCCAGCGCCCACATTGATGAAAACTTGCAAATTTATAATTTCCCCCCCTTTTGACAATCTGCTTCTCTCTCTACACCATTACTGGTGACTTCTTCCCATCCATCTGCATCAGCAGCCAACGCTGACGTGCCATTGTTAAGGTTAGACTTTTACAATATCATTTACATATGAAGCTATCATATTTTTCTTATAATTTTGGGGGTCCCATTTTGTGCAGCAATTACTGATTTTGCATATAGAGGGAAAGAAATCATCAATGGCCGAGAGAAATCATACCCAGATTGCTACCTAAGTTCGTTGTGGTAAGTACAACTAAATCAAATAAAATTATCGGACCCATATTTTCCATCCATATTTGGGTTCACTGTTACTAATGCAACCCATGAAATTACAGATAGACAACAAGGAAATCCAGAAAGGGAGCCGAGGATACAAACACCACCACTACCTAATTACATTCCGGTGAGTGCAACTTACCCAGACATACATGCATTACGAGGGGGCGGCTGTTTACAGAGGCACATTATAAGAATTCCACATATAAACATGAGCAAACTGCATGCTTTGATACATATTTTATGGTGAACTCACTGAAACAATTGCATTGCTATATCTTCCCTAAAACAGATAACGAACACAGTAACATATAACGAACACAACAACCATTTGAAGGAGATGAAAACCAAAGCGTACACACCTCACGGGATGAGCAGCCTCCGAACATTAACTGCCCATGTAAACGTTCATGATAATTGAAGTTACAGTCCCTTGACACTGACCTATAAGTGGGAGCAATCTGTCTGCTTGGCTACATCAGTGATGTGCAGGTTTCAGGACACCATTTGGGGTAAGCAAAGCTTAGACATGAAACACAATAACATATAACAATTTCCGAAAATTGTTAACGATTCAACTTACAGGCTATTGACAAGATAACACATAATAAAGTACGCAAACACTGAACTACATAACCTGCTATAAACTGAACGCAATAAGCAAGCATAGAAAGAGAAAGGGTATCAATGAATCATTCGTTCACCCATGTGACAAGGTGTGTGAATCCCTAATCTTAAGAGTTCAGATACAGGTGTGTGAGTCCCAAAATCAAAACCGGACCAACCTCCATCTACTGCAACTTAGCAGGTTTTAAAAATTAAACATGAGCCAACTTAAAGTTGCTTGCATATAGAATAGGCGGAGAACATTATGCATATGGCAGACTACGTCCAATAACATATACTGACTGCTCAACAGTTTTCAAAAATTACCCATGATCCAACTAGAGGTTAATAGCCCGTAGACTAAGCGGAATAAATTTAGCAAATGTCAGACTACATACACTAACATATAATGAATACAGTAAGCATTTGAAGGAGAACAAAAGCAAAGCGTACACATCTCATGGGAATTAGATACATAAATCCATACCTGCTCCTTAACATATGGAAAGCAAAGTCACCAAATAACAAAACCTCCAAGATGCAATAGATAAAGACAATGTACAGTTCGATCGTATTTAACAACCTGATCCTCATAGTCCCAACATAAAAAACGGACCAACCTAAATCTATTGCAACTAAATGCACATAATATGAAAGAACCAACCCGTAGCCAACTAAGCTGAATCACGCCAAACTGATAGATATTTTTCCCCTTTCAAGGCATACAAAGCTCCTCATTAAATTTACAGCATTTACATTTTACAATAGATGTCCAGATTTTTCATGTTTCAACCAAACTGACCCAAATGCAGTCTACATATCACACAAGACAAAATGACAGAGTACTCAAACTTCAAACTTAGAATAGAAAAATAATGAATTCATTTGATTCTATTTTAAATGATGAACATCTGTCCACACATGCATTATGAAAATTTTACAAAGTCGGCAAACATTGTATCATAATGCAAACATCAGGAAAATTAAATGCGAATCATACAATGAAATTAAAACCACACACATAAACAACCGATCAAAGGCAACTTACCTTGGATTTTATGGCACACCACATAAGCCAGCAACTCCCAATAGAACCATCTCCGACAACAAAAACCCCAAGATTTTCAAACATAATAACCTTAACATTATAACCAACCCCACCCCCCCCAAAAAAAACCAAGCATAAATGACTACGACATGCTATTCCAGCATACATGACCAAAATCCCACACTGCATACGTTCAATGCCCTAGATCTGAACATAACAATACACAATACAACATAACACAACGAAAGTGGCGAAATCTACATAAAAACTTAAACAAAGTACAGCGTTAAGGGCCGAAATGATGACGATGCTAAGAATTCAACCATACCCATCAGATCCGCTCTAGAGGGGTGGCGCGTGGACCACACGCGCCGCCTACAAAGGAGTCTTTTGACTGCCTTCTTCCTCTAACCTCTTCTCCAACCATCGATCTGCGCAAGAATCACCAAAAAATCCACAGTCCACCCATAAACGGAGGCGCGTACACCACGCGCCGCTGCCTGGGTGGCGTGTAGGTGGCGGTGGATGGTACGGCTGGACTCGCCTTCCGCCGATCTACAACTTCGTAGTGGTGTCTTTTTCAGATTCTTGCCCAGCGGTGGGGTCTAAGCAGTTTTCATCCTTTGGGTAATTTCGGGCTCCCTTCGGTGGCTATAAGGAGCCGCCGTCGGGAGACCACAGAGCGACCGGTCGTGGAACACAAGGAGGAGAACGATGAAGGCAGAGAAGGAGGCGTTGTTTTTGGGGGTTTGGACGTGAAAAGGTCAGGGACATGGAGACGGAAAGAGAGAGACGAAGAGAGTGACTAGAGAGGAGAGAGAGAGTTCGGAGGCCGAATCATTGAAGAGAGAGACGAGGGCGAGAGCTCGGGGGGCAGAGAGAGTGCATAGAGAGTTCTGATATCGAGGAGAGAGAGGAGCCAAGTTATTAAATCACCTCGAGACACACATTGTCTTTTTAATTTCTATGTTCATTTTAGACATTTTCACAGTATTTTAGACAATCTGTATTATTGCGGTCACTTCAAATTAAATATATCAAAAGGTAACAAAATATATAATATGCCCAACTAACTTAAACAAAATTTTTAATATGCATTTACTATTTCTCTAATTAACATTATTATTTTTTGAACACACGTACACTCTCTCTCCTCCTGTACCCGTTGTTGTGGTGCCTTCTCTGCATGAAATCAAAACACCAAACATCACCTATCATCAATTTAAAAGGCTCGAGTGGTACGATGTATTTCAATTACGAAGATCTGATATTTTTCCATATGTAATTAGGTTCACACTTTCTAATCTAATTCCTCATTTTGCATTGCATATACTCAGGAGTCACAGCAAGAAAGAAAGGAACACCGGGATTTATTAGTGCAACTTACATTACTACGTCCTGGTGAGTGGAACGTCATGCCAACAATGTCTACCTGCACTATGACTGAGCCACTATGTGTTATATGATACCTTCCCCAAATTACATTTGATCATATGATTCATGAAAAAATCAGGAAAAATCATTGAAAATATGAGAACAATGAATCCCCAATTTAGGAAGAAGCAAAATGAAGATGGTTTTAGGCGTTGAGCAATGAAAAAAATTAACTTACCTCATTCAATCAAAATGCAGTAAGTGCAGAATAGATTTGATGGGGGAAATTGAAACGTGCACCAACTTCGAATTGATGAAGTCCCAGATCATACAACCAGAAAATTTAAGCAACCCCATGTCATAATACCAACCAATATCAACACTTTATCAATCAATCTACAAACTAATTCCCCCCAATTCACACAGGCTGAGAAGCAATAGGTGAAATGGAAAAATTTAGGTGTCCTTTCTGCATCTTCTCCTCTGGAAATATGAAGCATGCAAAGGAGATATAGCGAGAGAGAAGAGAGAAGAGTAGAGAGAATGGCGAGAACCTGGAAACAAAGAAGTAGCAAAATGAAATTACTCTTCTCCAATGTTAACATAGTTGGTGGGGGTGGGGTAGGAGAGGAGCAAATGATGAGCATGGCCAGGATGGTGCCAGCGTGCGGCCTAAATTGTGACACCGTGTGGTTCTTTCCTTATAATATTATTTTAAGTGGAACCATTGTATTCTATTTTAAGTTAAACTATTTCATTGTATTTACTCTTTATTTAAGTTAGACATCAAAATGTGGAAATGTGATGTTTTCAAGGAGTACAGTTCCCCTCAATTATTGTCCTTTTAATATTTTTTACTTACACAATATGATTATATGAAGTGGAGTAGATAATTGTGGTATTATTTTCCGCCTGCATGTGTGAGAGGTCCCATTTTATAATAATTCAAATCCACTTGTAGTATTATAAAACAAAATATTTGGAATAATTTTAAAAATTTAGGCAATTCCCATGTGCCCACATTATGAGGCAAATATGTCTTATTTAATATAGTAATAGCTACATGAAAAAAAGAAAATATTTCTTTCCGTTCCATGGGGTAGTGTCTCTCATCTACCTTTCTTTTTCTAAAGTAGTTTGAAATCTTTACTTATGATCACAGTGTCGTCACTAATATATGTTTTACATCTTATTTGAACACCGTATAGTAATTATTTAGATAGAACGAGACCACTCAAAGAAAAATATTTGCATATACCTAGCTTTAGAGATACAATATTTGAACAATGCATAGCTAGAACAGTCACACACTTTCAAAATTAGAGAAACATGTTGTAACTTAAACATATTGAAAATTAGAATATTGATATTTACTTAAAAAGTAAGAGCTCTATAAAAACGAAATTTCTAATTTTGAAATTTAAAACCAATGACACAAAAATATAAACATTTATGCAATAAATGCATCATATAAGGAAAGAATAAATGGAAAGATATGACACGCTCTTATTTTTCTGGCTTGAAACCTCCAACCAATATCGATGCGTGTGAATTTCTCTATTGTAATTGTTTACATGGAACCAAGGAACAATGTTTACAAATACCCAGGTTTAAACATAATATTATTTGAACAATGTATAGTTAGAATTGTTACACACTATCAAAATTAAACAAAAACATTGTAAATTAAATATATTGAAAATTAGAATATAGGTATTTACAATTATTTGAACAATGTATTGCTAGAACAGTCACACACTTTCGAAATTATGTAAAAGTTTGTAACTTAAATATATTGAAAATTAGAATATTGATGTTCACTTAAAAAACTGAGAGCACTACAAAAAGGAACATTTTAATTTTGAATATTCAAATCAATGATGCAAAAAATATAAATATTTATTATAAGATGGGGTTTAGATTGAACGAGACCACTCGAAGAAAAATATTTATATATACCTATCTTTAAAACTACAATTATTTGAACAACGTATAGCTAGCACAGTCACACACTTTCAAAATTAAACAAAAAGGTTGTAAATCAAATATATTGGAAATTAGAATATAGATATTTAGCTAATACAAAATTGAGTAATACTAATACAATAAATACATCAAACAAATATATTATGTTCTTTTCCGATATGAATATCCACCCAGTATCCACGTAGTTGAACATCTTATTCAGCTAAAAACTACGTAGCTCAAACATCTAATTCACATTTATAAAGATTTTATACACTATACAACTAATGACATCTATGACAAACCTATGAACATTCCAAACATTTAATGGGGCCCATGCTCAACACTTATGTAGGATACATATGTACACACCTTTGTGCATACGTAGCGACCACATACACAACTAAAAAATCATTACACATTGACAAAGAAGTCATCCCCCGTGCGTGTGTGTCACTACGTATGACACCACAAAGACGGACTTTTCCAATTCACAAATAACTTATGTTTTCTTCCATATATATATATATATATATGTGTATATATATATATATATATATATATATATATATATATATATATATAGACCCCTAGGAGAACAATATGCCCCCGGATTCTACAAGAAGGCGGCTCAAGCACAAGCAAGCTCGGCTTATTGCTAAATGGAGGTTGTTCACAAAGAGAAATAGAGATGTCAACCATCCTACGTATATCGCTCAATATCAGCGATATCAAGAAGAAGCTAGAAGGTTGAACTTCACTTTGTCACGATCAGGAAGGAACACACTTGTGAGAAAATTCACACATCGTTGGACGTTCACTAGAACAATGACCACTTGCATTCATTGTAATGCAATGAAATGGTATGACGAGAAGGTGCGAGGCGGCAGAAATCATGAACCTCGCTTTAGAATATGTTGCCACTTCAGTCAAGTTAGATTGGCTCCATTACCTGCACCCCCACCTCTTCTTGCTTCATTGTTCAATGACAGAACCTTTATGGAGAATATTCGCATTTATAACTCCATGATGTCTTTCACATCAATGGGTGCAAGTGTTGATTATTATCTTATGGATAGTCGTGGGCCGTATACATTTCGAATAAGTGGAGCAAATTATCATCGAATTGGGTCGTTGATGCCAAGTGAAGGCCATACCCCAAGATTTGCACAACTATATATTTACGACACGCAGCATGAGTCTCGCAATAGAATCAACGCTGTTAGGAGGGGAGGCAATGTAAATGGGGTCGACTCATCCACCGTAAATAGTTTGCAACAAATGTTGAATGCATGCAATCCATATGTCCAAGTATTTCGTCAGGCAAGAGACATTATTAATACTGGTAACGTTCATGATATGGGGATTCGCATCATTACTGCAAGGCCGGGGGCCAATATATACGACCAACTGCTGATGAAGTTGCTGCTCTTATTGTGGGAGGTGAAGGTGCAGAGGCTGTTGGTGCTGACATAATTTTGCGAACAGTTATTGGAAATGTAAGGTGAATATATGGTACCCATCCTTCATATATGGCCCTCTAATATCCACTCTTATTTCCCTTTGGAACTGATGGATGGGTGCGCGGCATTCCACTAACTGAAGGGTCAACTAACCGTCGTGAAGGTGTTACCTTGCTCCAATATTATGCATACAGAATACAGTTCAGGGTTAATGAAGTAAATATTTTGCTTCAAGGGGGAGACTATTCCTACAATTTATAGTGGACTGTTACATTGTTATTGAACATGAACGTCTTCGTTACATACGAGACCCCCAAAATGTGTTACGTATTGACCTGTATGCTGGTTTAGAAGATGCCATCACCGCTGGTGAATCCAATGCCAGCACCATTGCTCGAAGGTGCATCCTGCCTTTCTCTTTTACTGGAGGTCCACGATATATGAGGAAACATTTCCTTGATGCGATGGCAATATGCGCACATATTGGGTACCCAGATTTCTTTATCACATATACCTGTAACCCGAATTGGCCTGAAATACGAGAAGCACTAGATCAACAACCCGGACAACATGTGAATGACAGGCCAGATATTGTAGCCCGTGTCTTTCGATTACGTCTGCAGGAGTTGATGCCCGATTTTAAGGAGAAAAGCTTCTTCGGCATTGTTGTTGCAGGTTCGTTTGCACTTGTGCAACATTGTTTCCATTTTGTATCTTCTTATAACAAGTGTTGGTAACTTTATTTGTTTCCAATTTTGTAGATATATATGTTATTGAATTCCAAAAACGAGGGTTACCCCATGCTCATATCCTCTTGACCCTTGCTACTAATGACAAACCTACTTGCTCTGAGGATATCGATGCATTTATTTGCGCCGAGCTTCCTGATAAAGACGAAGACCCACTTGCATATGAAACTGTTACCAAGCACATGATCCATGGCCCATGTGGGGTTCTCAATCCTTATCTCCCCCGTATGGATGGACCTACGTACACAAAGCACTACTCAAAGGCCTTTACTAGCCACACAACTATTGAAGAAAATGGGTTTGTTAGATATCGGCGTAGAGATGATGGCAGGATGATTACTATTAATGGCAAGCAAATTGATAATCGGTGGGTTGTTCCATATAATCGTGATCTGTGTGTGAAATATGACGCTCACATCAATGTTGAGCACTGTGCATAAAAGAAGGTTATCAAATATCTTCATAAGTATATGCACAAAGGTCCCGATCGAGCTACATTTATCCTTGAGAAAAATGGCCAACCTAATGGAGAAGGAGGCCACAATCAACATTCAGTTGTTGATGAGATTACACAATACCTGGATGGTAGATACGTATCCGCTATAGATGCAATGTGGCAAATATTTGAGTTCGAAATAACACATCGGTACTCATCTGTGGAAATATTACAGTACCATTTAACTACAAAAATATATCTAATCTGCGACGGAAATTTCGACGGAAAAAGGTCATTTTTTCGACGGAAAATTGGGTTTCCGACGGAAACACCGACGCGGAAATGGTCGTCGGGATTCAGCTCGTCGCAGATTTTTTTCCCGACGGAGTCCGACGAAATTTCCTACGGGAAAAACTCGTCGAAAATTCCGTCGGATACTGTCTGGCAGTAACTGGCAGGAACAACTGGCAGGAAATTCCGACGGAAATTCCGACGAGAATATTCCGTCGGAATTCCGTCGGAATTTCCGTCGGATATTCCAAGCAATCGAATTTTTTTTAATTCATGGGAAATTCCGACGGAATTTCCGATGAATTAAAAAAAATTCTCAAAATTTTTTTTTCTAAATTTCAAAAGTTCTCAAAAAAAAATTAATATTGCAATAATTTCCAAATATATTCGTATATATAAAGTTTTCAATCTACCAATAAAAGGTGCTAAATTAAATATTAAGTACAACATATACGTTGTTTTAGATCTACACGCAAATTACATAAATTACACGAAAATCATGTCAGCTAATCAGAGTCAGATAAATTTATGGGATCATCATCATTGTCATTTTGGGAGTCCTCTTTATCATCATCAGCGTTCAAGTCGATGTGGTTGGAAGAACCTGCACTTTGACCTTTGAAAAATCTGAAAACCTATTTAATATCTACATATGCGTCAATAAGCATCAATCACAAATTAAACACCACCTTAACAAATTTAAATCAATCTATACTTAACATACTTAAATCTCGCAAAAATATAACAAAAATTCTTCATATATAGAACAAATTATAAAAAATTAAATCATACCTCAAAAAATATTCATGCATAATATATTTAACATTTTATAATAAACAAACTTGTTTCACTTAAATTATTCATTTTAATAAAATATAATATACATACTTAACATATTTAACATTTTCAAATAACCAAATAATTATTGCGGATCTACATACTTAACATGTTTTACTCCTATTATTCTAATATATATATTTAATAAATTAAACAAAAATTAACGTTATTCAAATTCATATTCAACGGAAAAAATAAATTATTCAAACTAAACAAACATGCTTCTACTAATTTTCACACACCCGAAAAATGAACATCACATATCAAATTAACACAACTTGAAAGCGCAACAATTCTACTAACTTTCACACACCCGAAAAATCAATTAGATTACAGACGGCGACGGTACTAGCGGCGGCAATAGCGGTGGCATTGGCGGTGACAAAACGTGAAAAACAAAGATCATAAAAAATATCAATTAACTTAATTATTTTAATTTCAAACAATAACTTAAGCGAAAATATCACTTACCATTAAATTTTTCGATGAATAAAAACTTGAGATCTCACTTTCTCTCTCTTCCTTCTCCTCCCTCTCTCTCTTTTCGCACAACTTTTTCTCTCTAATTCTCAAACACCGTTCGAAAATTTCCCCTCCCCCCAAATTTAAAGCCGGGCAAGCCAAAAACTCGAGATCCACGCTGGGAATCCCACAGAATTTCCGACGGATTCCGACGGAATTCCGTGGAAATTCCGTCGGAAATTCCGACGGAAATGGTGCCCGTCGGATTTCAAATGGTGCCCGTCGAATTTTAAATTTCCGACGGAATTCCGTCGGAAATTCCGACGGGCCTGCTTTCCGTTGGAAATTCCGTCGAAAATTCGGAATTCCGTCGGACTGCGTCTGAAATTCCGTCGGATTGTCTGTTATTTTCCTACGCCTATCTGACGCGTCGCTTTTTCCGTCGGAGCTGAGCAACGTTTTTGTAGTTTACCGGGGCAGCATAACATTCTTTTCAAAGACGGTGATGACCTGGACGATGTTCTTGATATGGCTAGACAACGACTTAGTATGCTCACGGTATGGTTTCACATAAATGTGAACGACCCTCAAGCAAGGCAATATACATATGCTGAATTCCCAATGTATTATGTCTGGAATAGGAGTTCGAAAAAATGGAGCAGACGTCAACAGCGGGTATGTATTGGAAGACTACCATTTGCAAATCCAAATTTAGGAGAGCGATTTTACTTGCGAATGCTGTTTACTATTGTTCGTGGGGCCGCTTGCTTTGATAACTTGAAAACATTTAATGGCACATTGTACCCTACATTCCGTGAAACTTGCTGCGCAAGGGGATTGGCAAGCGATAATAATGAATGGGATGATGCTCTAACTGAAGCAGCGACATGGGTGACTGGGGCGCAACTACGAAGTATGTTTTGCTCTATGCTTATGTACAATGAGATTGCACAACCTAATGTACTCTGGGAAGGTCACTGGGGAGACTTGACAGATGACTTGGAGGAAAGATTACAACGACAACATCATGATGATGACTTCCGTTTAAGTACTGAACAAAGGAAAAATCTTGGATTATATGAACTGCAAGTTATTCTGGCTAGGAATGGTCGTTCCTTGAAAGACTTCCCTCCGATGCCATTGCCATCTTCTGATGTTGCACCACAGCTTATGAATCGGTTAATTAGGGAGCAATTAGATTATGACGTTGCGACAGAAGCTGCTACTTTATCTTCGTTGCTTCCTACGTTAAACTCCTGCCAGATGCAAGCGTTTCAAAATGTTATTACTGCTGATGATACCAATGCAGGAGGATGCTTCTTTGTATATGGTAGTGGCAGGACAGGCAAGACCTATGTTTGGAAAGCTATTATTGCTGCCCTTCGTTCAAAAGGGAAAATTATTCTATCAGTTGCATCATCCGGAATAGCAGCGTTATTATTACCATTAGGGAAAACTGCTCACTCAATGTTCAAGATCCCTATTAATGTAACGGACACATCATATTGCTTCGTATCTAAGCATTCAGAGTTGGCTGAGTTGATCCGTCAAACATTGTTTGTAATATGGGATGAGGCGCCCATGACGCACCGTCATGTTTTTGAGACAATTGACCGTACATTAAGGGATATATGTGGCAATGAACTTCAACCATTTGATGGAAAATTGATTGTGTTTGGTGGTGATTTCAGACAAGTCCTCCCCGTTGTACTAAGAGGTGGAAGAGCAGACACAGTTGCGGCATCAATTTCTAGGTCCTGTTTCTGGCCTTATTGCAAAGTCATCCATTTAAGGATCAACATGCGACTTAGGGATCCAAGCTTACAATGTGATGAATATGAGCGATTGCGACAATTTGCTGATTGGATCTTGAGTGTCGGTAATGGCACATTACCCGGTATATCATTGCAACAAGGGAGCGAAGCCAACTGGATACAAATCCCTTCTGAGTTCCTCATTCGAAATGATGATCATGGTTTGGACAACCTAATATCAGAAATTTACCCTGAGTTATCTACTAGATACAATGACGGCTCTTACATATAGGAACGCTGCATACTTGCTGCCACAAACAACGATGCCGATCAATTAAACTATCCAATTTTGGAAATGCTTCCTGGAAGTTGTCACACATACTTGAGTTCAGATATATTTCAGGAGAGCAATGACCATCCCGACATCGATAACATTCATCCATCGGAAATACTACATGGGTTAACTTTCTCAGGTTTGCCGAACCATGAAATTCATTTGAAAATAGGTGCACCAGTGGTTTTGTTGAGGAATCTTGATCCACATTTGGGGTTGTGCAATGGGACACGCCTGATTGTTGAACGTCTTGGGAGTAAGGTTTTGGAAGCAAGGATAATTACTGGTCGTAGTATTGGGCAAAAAGTTCTTATTCCACGTATTGACTTGACACCATCTTCAGATGACACACCATTCGCATTGAAAAGACGTCAGTTTCCAATTAAATTGGCGTTCGCAATGACAATCAACAAAAGTCAAGGGCAAACACTCAATCATGTTGGGGTCTACCTTCCCAAACCAGTGTTCTTACATGGACAGCTTTATGTTGCTGTTTCCTGCGTCACATCTCCATCTGGGTTAAAATTTTTAATTTGTAATGAGACTGACATCCCTGACAATGTCACGAAGAATGTTGTTTATAGAGAAATCTTCAATGACGTACCTCATTGCGATTAATTTTGATGTATATTCTATGTTTATCGTTTCGTTCAGTGTGTACATTTTGCATACACAATTGTATGAGGACTATGAAGTGTGTAAATTTTTCATTGTTATGTGTTCCCCCCCCCTTAGCTCATTAGTGATGATGCCTTCTTATTGTCATTTTGCTGTGTGGTGGCATCTTTTTTTCCTACAAAAAAATCATCACATTCCATATTTTGCTGTATGAAGCAAACATCGCATATGTCATTCACGTAGCGTACTTATATGTCATATGTATACTATGGCATATCTCGCGTAGGTTATGGTTCGACCTTCGTCGAATAAATCTACATATTTTATGAAGTTCTTTACTTATATTTTGCATTTGATTATGTAAACGTACCGACATGATGACGTCTATCTCATTTGATTGTATGCTAATCAGTAGCATCTCTTATTACAGTACATCAATCTGCATTTTTGTACGCTTGATGAGAACGCCGAGTGTTCGAACATATACCAATCGTAATGTTTGGAAGGTTGTCTTCATGGACGCTGAGGTATTTCAAATTTGTCTACTATTTGCCTTTCACCGTTTCTCTCAATATAATACTAACATTCTTCCTTATGCATTGACAGCATAACGAGATTTTAGGCGTTATAATGGACAAAGATATCGACAGATGGAAGTTTATTCTAAAAATGGGTCGGCTACATCGTCTCTCTGGTTTCGCAGTTAGTTACACCACAGACAAAGATAAAGAAATCGTGGACAACAACCTTAAGTTATTTTTTACTCACAAGACTGAATTACTTGATTTGATTGATGAGTACGGTGCAGTCCTATACCACCACCTTCCAGCATTGGTTCCTTTTCTTGATGTCTATACGCATTTACAACCTATTGCACAAACAATAGGTAATTATAGTATACTACGATTTCTTAAATTATTCAAAACCTCCGTACATGCCTCTTACTAATTATGTTATGCAGACATTATTAGTTTAGTTGTTGCAGTTTCCGACCCTGGTAAGACACGTACAGGAACCCTTAAACGAGATGTGCTATTTGTGATATGCAGTACGTGCTTCCAACTAATAACACATTGTCCTCATTGTTATATGGTTCTTCATGTTTAAACTTTACGCTGCATAGTACATCCTATTTAAATATTACTCTTTATTTTGTAGGCTGAATGCATTGAAACTCACCTTATGGGGAGATTTTGCTGAAATTGAAGGCAACCAGCTTTTCCGTAATTTATTATTTGAAAATATACTACTTGCATCTAGGGTACTTGCAAGAAGGTACAAAGGTGTGTACATCATTCATCATTTCCAACCGTTACATTTTGACAATCTATTTTCGCTTCCATTCCTTTGTACATTTCCTTACCATATTAAAATGTCGTATTATATTTCATAGGAATTATGCTATCTACAACACCTAGAAGCCGATTGTTGATTAATCCACCATTTGAACTTACTTCAGACTTTGAGGTATGGTATAGTGAATCCCACAATTTCGTACACAGTATTATGATATGTGATCTCCAATTACTTACAAAATTTTATTCCAAGTGCATATCTATGTTCAATTGTATTTTATGAATGTCATAGGTGGGCTGATGATGGATATGCGCAACGACGATTACAATTTATACGTCGGAGAAGGTTGCGAATCCCCAATTTGGAAAAGTTATTCGTTGCCAGGCGAATCGCGCTTACTGAATACTCGCCATCGCATAATGTATCACAATATTCTGCTAGATTTCTTGTGCTATTACACATATAAGCCATTTTGACAACAACTAACCCAAATTGTGTATTGTGTTGTGATAAATATGCAACTGCAGGTTTCGAATTATCGCATCTTCGCGTATGTGGAAAGTATCTTCCCGATTGTCTATACCTCTTGCCCTGATTGCCTTTTATGTTCCCATTATCATGTCTTCGACCTCAACATTCCGTATTGTATTTGTTCTCATCCACGAGATGCAACCGCGCAAAGATAAATATTTTTTGTGCTTCCGTCAGTATCATTTACCATGTACATTATTAAGATATGCTCAACTATATAATAGAGATTCTCCTGTAACATTTTCTTTCACCTTTTAGATTCTTCTTCAAAATTGATCTTCGGGATAAGTCGGGAACTCCGACTTTTACCGTTCTTCAAGATATTGCAGCAATTCTTCTCCATACTAACACCGACGTCTTAAGTGGCTATACAGCATTGGTGATCTTATTATTTTAGTATTTTGTTATTTGTGCTTCACATATGGGTATACTTTAATTAATAGATTCCATTTTCAATTCATGCAGCCAGAAGCTAAGCTTACATTATATGCCATATTAGACGATCACCTAGAACAGCCTTGGGTGTTTGTCGTGGAGCCTCCTCGATTAGGTCAAATCGAACCCTCCATCGATGTCATTACATCAGTCGATTGGGAGGAAAAAGTTTCTTTCTTGAGGCATCACGGTGACAATTATTTCTCTAGGTAACAAATATATACGCACATATATTTCATTCTAACTTTGCTTTTAAACGTTTTCAGATTCCAAGTATGTATAATTTTTTTTTTCTTGCTTAACACAGCCTGAAGAAGAATCAATCTACCGTTGCATTCGCTCCACTCCCATGCCATATGACTTAATTCACGCTTATTTTCATTTTAGTCTACACTTGAACACATGTTTCAGTAAACTCTTCGGTATGCATTGTTTGGGATTCATTACATATTATACACGACAATGTAATTATTTCCTTTAACTCTTATGCTTCCAGCAAGTTCTCACTACTTATCCCATATTTTTTTTTTTTTGCTTTCCATCTATTCAATATTCAACGATGATTTTAATGTACCATATAACTACTTAACAATGTATTTTCGGGCCAACGTACGGGTCCTGACTAGTCTAAATAGAAAATTTGTGAGTGAAATAGGTTATCAAAAATCAATCCAAAAAACATTAAAAAAATATTTAGAGGGCCCCATCTACTCTCTCTCCATCTCACTTAAACTCAAAAAAAAAAAAAACAAAACCCCTTTGATCTGTCGTCTTCTCTACCTCGCGTGCGTGAACCCAGACATTTCTCTGCCCCTTCTTCTCTCTGCTCCTTCTACTCTCTCTCTCTGTCTCACTGCCCCATTTTCATGAGCTGCATTTGCTGCTCCTTCTTCGTCCCTCTGCGTTTTGTTCCCACTGCCTGACTTTTCACCCCACAAGATTTTGCAATTTATGGGCTGAATTTACTGCAGAATTTCGGAGGATCTGTGGGCCGAATTTTGTTCAAAATTTCAGAGGCTAGTGTGCAGAAGTTGAAGACGAATCATCCTGACTCAAATCGACGTGGCGGGCAAGTGAAATCTTTTTTCAAGAACTGGTGTGGCACTGTTCGCCTCTCCCCCTTTTCGTCGGTTGGGTCAATGATGCAGTAACCAAAAATGAGGATATAACCACAAGCTTGCTGGAAGTGGAGCTCGGGATTAATTGCTCATTTTGAAGAGAAGAGAATAGGATAGAGGGAGGAAGGGAGAGGATAGAAGGAGAGGAATTGCCACTCAAATTATGCTTGATTTCCATAATGCCTGGTGCCATGTTATAGGCACTGTTACCTTGTCCAAGCCCCCTGATTTTCCGCTAACTTCCTAACAGAATTGCCAACTCATCACAAATCCAACTAACTCTCACAAAAATAACATAAAAATAGAATATAAAGAAAGGCCTGTATCAAATGCACCCCCTTTAAGAGCCTTGTCCTCAAGGCTCAAAGTTAGGATACTTGTTTTCAAACTCTTCAGCATACTCCCAGCTAGCTTGGTCTTCATTCAGTCCTTCCCATTGAACCAAATATTGCACCGCAGCTGCATTTCTCCTCTTCACAACTCTTCTAGCTAAAACCTTGATAGGTGTCCTAACCACCGCAGTATTAGTCCCCTGCAACCAGGCCGGAATGTAGGGTAGAGCAGGTAATGTCCCCCTAAAAACTTTTAGCTGAGACACATGGACAGTAGGATGGATTTTGACTGGCTCAGGCATATTTAGTTTGTAAGCTACGGACCCTATTTTGTCAAGCACCTGAAATGGACCAAAGTACTTAGGCTCCAGCTTTACATTTGTCCTGTTTTGTATACTCACTTGCCTGTAGGGCTGCAGTTTCAACCAAACCCAATCCCCTACTTGGAAAACTCTGTCAGTCCTTCCTCTGTCAGCCAGTTGTTTCATTCGTTCTTGCGCTTTTTGTAAGTTTTGACGAACTTGCTTCAACATCTCTTTCCTCCGTTGCATTGTTCTGTCCACTTCCTTATGAGAAGATTCCCCAGGTAAATAAGGCAAATGAAGGGGAGGCTCCTGATTGTATAATATCTCGAAGGGGGTTTTCTGGACAGCAGACTGGTAGGTGGTATTGTACCACCATTCAGCCATAGGGAGCCATCTAGCCCACTCCTTAGGGTTCTGCATACTCAGGCACCTTAAGTAGTGCTCTAGACACCGATTGAGCACCTCTGTCTGCCCATCGGTCTGAGGGTGGTAAGAGGATGACAAGAGGAGTTCCACCCCTAGAACTGAAAACAGAGCCTGCCAAAAGGAGCTAAGAAAAACTGTATCCCGATCACTTACAATGCTTCTTGGTAGACCATGTAGTTTATAGATGTTGTCAAGGTAAGCTTGAGCAATCACTTCAGCAGTGTAAGGGTGAGAGAGAGCCACAAAGTGAGCATATTTACTGAACCTATCAACCACCACCAAAATGACTTCCTTCCTCTGAGATCTTGGCAGCCCTTCAATGAAGTCCATGGAAATATCTAACCATACTTCTTCAGGAATGGGTAGAGGTTGGAGTAAGCCTGGATATGCACTATTATCATATTTGCAAGCTTGGCAAACGGTGCATTGTCTAATGTAACTTTGCACTGATTTAGACATTCCCTTCCAGTAGAATAATTGCTTCAGTCTTTTGAGTGTAGCATCTCGCCCTGAATGACCCCCTTGAGGAGAAGTGTGTACCCAATTCAGGATTTTACCCCTGAGTTCAGCATCCAATCCCACCACTAACTTCCCTTTTCTTCTTAGCTGATTATTCACCAATTGATACTTGGGAAATAAATCAGCATTTTGCTGTTTCTGCTGAATGATATGCTGCAGATGGGCATCTTTATGCCAAGACTGTTCAATCAGCTGCATGAGATCAGATTGTACATGAGAAATAGCCATGAGTAGCAAGGTAGCGCTAGACACCCTAGATAGAGCATCAGCTGCCAAATTTTCAGCCCCACTTTTATACTGAATAGTGTAATCAAAGCCCATAAGCTTGGAGAGCCAAAACTGTTGAAAGGGGGTAGTTATCTTCTGCTCTAGCAAGTGTTTCAAACTCTTCTGGTCAGTTTTGATGATGAAGGGTCTTCCCAAGAGGTATTGATGCCATTTTTGCACAGCAAAAACAATTGCCAATAATTCTTTTTCATATACTGAGAGTTTCTGCCACTTGGAACCTAACTTCTTGCTGATAAAGGCTATGGGATGCCCCTGTTGCTGTAGTACAGCCCCAATGCCTGCACTGGAAGCATCAGTTTCTACCTCAAACTGCAGCTCAAAATTAGGTAAAGCTAATACAGGAGCTGTCATTAATGCCGTCTTAAGTGTTTGAAAAGATTTTGCTGCTTCTAAGTTCCAAGCATACCCTTCTTTCTTCAAAAGGTCTGTGAGAGGTCTGCTAAGGATAGCATAACCCCTGATGAACCTTCTATAATAGCCAGTTAACCCCAGAAAACTCCTCACATCTTTCTGTGATTGAGGCTCAGGCCACTGTGCAATTACCTCAATCTTCTTGGGGTCAGTTTCTACTCCTCTTCCTGAGATTAAGTATCCCAAATATTCAACTTTAGCCATGCCAAAAGTGCACTTGCTTAGCTTGGCATAAAGTTCATGCTGTCTCATCAGCAAGAGAACCTTCTGTAAATGCAGCAGATGTTCTTCCAAGTTAATACTGTATACCAGAATATTATCAAAGAAGACCAATACAAACTTCCTCAGGTAAGGCCTGAAAACCTCATTCATTAGTGCTTGGAATGTAGCAGGGGCATTAGTCAGCCCAAATGGCATTACCAAAAACTCATAGTGCCCGGAATGAGTTTTGAAAGCAGTTTTAGAAATGCCTCCAGCAACCATTCTGACTTGGTGATATCCGGACCTCAAGTCTATCTTAGAGTAGATCGTGGACCCAGTGAGTTCATCCAATAATTCTTCAATTATTGGAATTGGGAACTTATCTTTGACAGTACATTTATTAAGCTCCCGGTAATCCACACATAGCCTCTATGTTCCATCTTTTTTTCCAACTAACACCACTGGAGATGCAAATGGACTAGAACTGGCCTGTATTACGCCCCTATCCAACAATTCTTCTATCAACTTTTCAATGATATCCTTATGCTTCAAGGGGTATCTATACGGTCTGAGATTGATCGGTGAGGTACCCTCTTTCAAGGGAATCTTGTGATCAAAAGGGCCTCTAGATGGAGGTAATTTGGTGGGTTCTTGGAACAAATCATCATAAGTGGTCAATAACTTATGTACTGCTGGGAATGTATTCAGCTCTTCTTCAACTTCTATGGACTGAACAGATGGTGTAGGAACCATTTGCAGCATACACAAGTGTGAGGCAGTTCTAAGAGCCTTAGGTAATTGACCTTGTGACATCAATAGAGGTCTTTGCACCTTGATGCCCTTTAAAATGAGAGGATGACCAAAATAAGTGAACTCCATCCGAAGTTGCTTGAAATCCCACTTAATAACCCCTAAGGTGGAGAGCCATTGGACTCCAAGAACTAAATCACAGCCCCCCAAAGGTAAAAGGAGGATGTCAGAAGTGAACTCAATACCTTGCAAGGTCCATGTGAATTTTCTGCAAATAAACTGACACTGCAGTGTATTACCATCAGCAATGGCTACAGCTTGTGTAGCAATAGGCTCTAACTTACAGCCCAACTTCCTTGCCAAGTGTTCATCCAAAAAGTTGTGAGTGCTCCCTGAGTCAATCAATATGTGCAGGGTTTGCTTCCCTATGCGACCATTCACCCTTATGGTATTAAAACCGGGATTACCACTCATGGCATTGATGGATATTTGTGGCATCAACTCACCAACATCAAATTCCATTTCCCCATTGAATATGTCAGTCTCCCCAGTTTCTTCTTCTTCCCCTAAAACCTCTACTAAAAACAGTTGTTTAGTAGAGCTACTGCATCTGTGCCCCTTCTCAAACGGGTGATCACAGAGGAAGCACAGTCCCTTGGCCATCTTTTCCGCCCTCTCAGCTGCAGGAACGAACCTGAATGGTTTTTGAGGGTTTTGGCCTGAATTTTTGGAAGTAACCTGGCTGTTTTGTGGAGTTTTAACTGTGGTGTTTTGTGGAATTCTCAAATGTGGAGGAGGAGTAGGCAACAATGGTCTGGAGTTGGAGAGACTAGGCTTGAAGGGCCTGTCATGAGAAAACTTCAAAGATTGTATATGCTCTTCCTGGAACCTTGCCTGTTCAATGGCTAAGTCAAGTGTGTGGGGCTTGAAAGCCCTTACCAATGACTTAATGGCAGGGTTTAAGCCTCCAATGAAGCTTTCCAAGAGGTAAGAATCAGGCATGTTAGGATTTCTCATTAATATCAGAGCCTTAAGCTCTTCAAATTTGGCCAAATACTCATCCAAAGTGCCAGTTTGCTGCAGTCTGTTGAAATCTTCAACCACCTTACTGTCCAAGTTATCTTTAAACCGAGCACACACATCCATCACAAATTCCTCCCAAGTTACCCCTCTTCTTCCCATAATATAGCTCATAAACCAGGTTTCAGCAGGGCCTCTCAAATATAGAGAAGCTAAATCAACCTTCTGATTCTCATTGATTCGACATAACCCGAAATATCTAGTGCATTTTTTAACCCATCCCCTAGGATCAGTCCCCTCAAAAACAGGAAACTCGATTTTGGGATTAAATGGGGCACTGTTACCTCCTTGATTGCCAGGATTCTGCCTGGGTTCGTTTTTTTCTTTGTCCTGCTCCAATTGTGCCAGAATTTGAGTCATCATAAGCTGATTTTGTTGATGAATCAGCTGCTGTTGATCGCGCATGTGCTGTTGTTGTTGTTCTAGCATTTGGCGCTGGTAGGCTGCAATGTTATCTTTTTGCTCTTGAATCTGCAGCTGTAACCATTGTTTTTGCTCCTCTAAAATAGCCCTCATGGCTTCCTCCATGGCTGTCAAGCTCCTTGTTGGGGCCAGCTTCTCAGATCAATACCCAGGTCCAATGAATCGTCTGCTCTGATACCAAAGATGCAGTAACCAAAAATGAGGATATAACCACAAGCTTGCTGGAAGTGGAGCTCGGGATTAATTGCTCATTTTGAAGAGAAGAGAATAGGATAGAGGGAGGAAGGGAGAGGATAGAAGGAGAGGAATTGCCACTCAAATTATGCTTGATTTCCATAATGCCTGGTGCCATGTTATAGGCACTGTTACCTTGTCCAAGCCCCCTGATTTTCCGCTAACTTCCTAACAGAATTGCCAACTCATCACAAATCCAACTAACTCTCACAAAAATAACATAAAAATAGAATATAAAGAAAGGCCTGTATCAGTCAACATTGGTAAAACCCTAGATCTCAAATTTCAGTTTTCCCTTGTATCCAGTAGCTTAATTTGGTGTTATTGTGGATAATTTTGATGAAATATTACTGATTGCATGACTTATAAGTAGAATGTGATATGTCCATTGTCAATTTCTTGTGAGCCTAAAGATACTAGGTTGAATGCTTAATGGTCTGATCTTTGCATCGTATGATGACAATTGATGATGATAATATTTGTTTGTATTTACAACAATTTTGGGCTTTTGTACAAGAATGTTGTATATGTATGTATGATAGTTAAGAGTGGTACAAGAAGAGTTGCTTACCCTATGGATAGAGAAGGAAATGGAAGTGGATGTGATGAAGGCAAAGTCAAGATTTGGCCAGAGTTTTGCTCTTCTTCAATCTATTGTGTTGCTTGTGTCTTCTCATGCTCCTTCACCTATTTCAAGTCCCCACACATTTATCACATCTATCTTACATGCAAGTATATTAAGGAAGCCAAGGAACTAAATAATTTGGTGTTCCAACTGTTAAGAATAAAGAATTAGGTTAATTAATTTCTGTACCAGCTTCACCAGTAAGTTGTTTTGCTCATGCATTGTTCTTCCCTGCCAAAATCTACATCATTAGTAATTTTGATTTCCTCCCCAGAAGATTAATTAGTAGATTCAGATCAGGCGATATTTCAAATTTTGGTTTACCGTTTTGTGGAGCTGAGATATGGATTCATGCATAAGCTGGTTCTGTAACAAAAATGTAAGACATGTACAGATTCAGATAGTGGTTTCAAGGCAATGCAACTGCATGATATGAAAGTGTTCAAAAATTGGCTAAGCCAGCATACTAGTTAGTAGTTAGCAATTTTTGATGAAATATATGCATTACCTTCCTGCTTCTTATTCTCTTAAAAGCTGTGTCAATCTGGTGCTCCAGCTGTTGGAGTTCCCTTAGGGTCATTGCATCAATGTCTTCTCCTACGTAGTGTTTGCAAAATGTTCTCTACAAATTAGGGTTACATTTGCTGAGACAAATCTTATAGAATCACTTGCTTTAGAATATGCTTTGGACTTATGTATGTGGTTAAAATTTGAAAGTAGCTCTGTTCTTATGATCTTAGTCACGTGATATGCTTTTTAGTTTATGATTGAGATGACTTATATATGTTCTGTTGGGAGAACTACAACTTTGGAACAATGATATAATAATTATTACTTTTTATTCTGTTGAACGTCGATTCACCAATTTTTTAGTTCATCATTTCCTTGGTTCTACATGTTAATAATTGGGGGAAAAACCTACACAACAAACTTGTTATAATTCACCAATCATCACTGAGTTGAAATATGAAATGCAGTTATATCGCATGGCATTTGGAGCACAGGTATCTGTTATGTGTTGCACATGTTCTTTTGGAATTTCAATTACATTTAGTGAGTTATTATTATTGGTTATAACTAACAGTTTCATAATGTCAATTTGTTATAATTTCATATTCCTAATTTTAATATAGATGTATTCTGGAGCTTTTGGAATGTTTGGTACAAATCCAATGGCAGGGACTAAAGATTACGCTTATGCTCCAACTATGCCAAACACATAGGTATGACTTGATTATTTTTGTACTCTGTAAATTTTGTGAGATTTGGATTATTTGGGATACTTGGAGATTGGATTTTTGGAGATTGGATTATTTGAGATACTTGGAGATTCTTTATTTGTTTGATTGCCTGATTGGGCATTGTATGTTGCTTGCTGTGTGGAGATTGCTATGTTTTTGATGTGCTACTGGCCTCCCTGGATGGACGTGTTTGGGCATATGATTTTGATTGGGCATCGTATGTTGTTTTGCTGTGTGGAGATTGGATTATTTGTGGGATTTGTTTGATTGGGGATCGTATGTCGCTGCTGGGCTTTTTTTTGGTAGTGTGAGCAGTTATATTGTACCTGATGAACCCCTAGTACGTCTTATCGTTTCCTAGAAGCATTATAGCCTTTGGTTACTTTGTAATATCTTCTAAGTTCTTCGCATGCCTATCCATTACGACAACATCTTGTGGCTGCATTGTGAATGCCCAAACCAAGTACTAAGAGACATTTATTCTGTTTGCAAAAGCATCAAATGGGATGTTTCTGTGGTCACCTTTCTCTTATGAGCTTTTCTTTGCACTTTACTAATGTAAGTCTGCAAACACACAGGAACACGTGCTAAGTAAGTTTAAATTGATATCTTCGTCCTTTTCTTAGCATTGTTCCAAGTTTTAGTCTCTATATCATAAAAACTACAAAATCCAAGAGTAGTGCTTCATGGTCGAAGTTGATAATCATACTTATGAAGATTTCTGCACTGAGCTCATTGTACTACAAGTTCGCCTCTTTTGGATGCTAAGTACTCTGAGCCATATTTTTCTGTGGCTGCATTCCAACAAGACTATGTTGATACAACTTCTGTGCTTGTTGGGACAATTTATCATGATCAGAACTTCAACTTTTAGTGACTAATGGTAACTGATGATAAGTATCATGTATAATTTACAGCTTAATATTTATCTTGGTGTTGAAGCTGAAGTTTTTGTGGATATAATATATAAGTTGGATCTTGTTTAGTGTTATAGGGTTGGTTTTTGCTAGTCTTTGTGAGGTTATTAATGTGCACGATTTTGATGACATATTAATTTTTCTTCTTCTTTGGAGCTTTCTTGAGCTCACAAATTACTAGTTGCACTGTATGTGTCTCTCTTCTGGTATGTCTTTATGAGCAGCAGTAGCAGCAGTAAAATGAAAGTGGAACAACAGTTTGTTTGTTTAGGGTTTGGAAGTTTTATGGACCCAATAACTCTCCTGGACCTGCTCAGCTACTAGCCCTTCTAGATTGGTTTTTGCTTGCCCTCCTAGTTTATTAGCGACAATTGAAGGAGAGTGGAAAACATAGTTTCCATCTACTTATCTGCAAACATCTAAATTTAATTGGATAACTTGGGGTTTTTTGGGGGCTAAACTGTGAACCATCTCATTTTGAAAGTAAACTTTTCATTGAAATTGCGTACTTATTGTTAATTTCTTGTTATGTCAGTATGATTATTTAGGCTAATTCTTTTTTCACAATTTTGTTTCTTTTTTATGTCTATTTCTCCTCATAGATTGTTGTTACTACCCCTAAAAGTGCTAATGGAGATGGAGGACATGTTTCGACAGATGGCAGTCTTGCTTGATTAAGGAGGAAGAATATGAGGAAAGCCAAGTTCATGCCTTGCCATCTTGTTTTGATAGTACTATATCAAGGGGAAGACTACGACCTAGCTAGTCATTTTTTGCAACTATAGTTGGGTTGTTTTTGGACATGTACATGCTTCTAGCTAATCATTTTTTGGAACCATAGTTGGGTTATTTTGGGACATGCACATACTCAGAAAGCATTGGTTTAGTATTTAGGCAGACGAAATTTTTTGTACATATGACATGATTCTAAACTTGGCATATGCTTCCTGGAGGTCGAACGATACTAATTATTTATTATATATCATTTATGTTTAATTTATGACAGGATTATTGGTTATGTAACACCTTTTTATTATTCTGATTCTCTCTCCTTCTAGACAGTTGACACACACACACACACACATATATATATATATATATATATATATATATATATATATATTGTTTATCATATAAGTGCGTGGGATATGTTTCTGCATGCTGGGCATATGTTTCTGCTGGGCATCAATAATCAGGGAGTTTTTCATTTTTCTAAAAAAATTACTTTTGGGCCCTTGTGATGAGTTTTTCATTTTTTTAAGAAAATTACTTTTGGGCCTTTGTGATGAGTTTTTCATTTTTTTAAGAAAATTACTTTTGGGCCTTTGTGACGTTTACAAGTGGAGTAGCAGATTGTGCTAGTTTTAAACGTCATTGGCCCTGCGACGCTTCCATGTGCCACAAAAATCCTTAGTGACACGTTGGGGTGCGACGGCTGTGTCACACGTCGGTTTTTTTTCCTTGCGATGCGTTTAAGCAGAGCTAACTCACCAAATAACCGTCCCTACTGGGCTTTTTTTTTGTAGTGCTTGATAATTAATTATTGCAATGCACCTTTTGGTAAATAGTTAATTTGATTAATTATCTATGAAGAGGTACGAGTTAGTTTAGATGATTAACTAACTTATACCTTTTAATGAAAGGGTGCCTTTTAATGAAAAATGTGTGTTTATGAAGAGATATGTCCCTTTTGAAATAGTATTTATAAAAGGATGCTATCCTTTCATGAAGAAGTGTGAATATCTCTATAAATATGTGGCATGGTGGCATGTGAATGAAAATGCCTTGATG
This sequence comes from Carnegiea gigantea, assembly GCA_029747015.1. NCBI lineage: Eukaryota > Viridiplantae > Streptophyta > Magnoliopsida > Caryophyllales > Cactaceae > Carnegiea > Carnegiea gigantea. The sequence continues at coordinate 336,345 of JAKOGI010000214.1, forward strand.
GGCATGATCAAGAGAGTTATACTATCACCATAATTCTTAGAATTTCTATCATATTTTGAACACTTAGGGTCCTATCTTTGTAAAGACAACACGCAAATAGGGGAGACTTCTTTGTATCCCAAAGATCTATTCAGGTAGTTCTGTTGCACGTGAAGGCGAACAGAGTCTTTTGGAAAAGCGTACTTACACCTGTGTAGAAGTCTCGATTAATTTGATACTGAGTTTGTCTGTGACGAACTGATATCTGTATCTATCAAACCGAATCTTTACACCAACAATCTAAAGACTCTATTTCGCCAAATACAAAGAAGTCGATTATTTATATGTGAGTTGAGAGTTTGATGGAGATAGAGACATGATTGTAAAAGGGATGCAATGGCTATAGTGTGTTATTTATACTAGTTTTCTTTTGATGTAATCAACATTATGTTAATTTGTTGTACAATAAAGTACGGTAATAGTCTTGAGACTGTTGTGTGTATAATTTTGATTATGAGATCTAAAGAGATTTATAATCGTAAATATTTATACAGGTTATTGTATGGGAAGGTTTTGATATAATATCAAAATAATGTATTATAGCCATGTGTTTATGTCGTGAATAAATTGTGACTTGCATGAAGATAAGTGGTTTATTTGAACTTGATGGCTATAATATGAAAATTATCCCGAAATAACCATGAATGCATTCAACTTTATTTTTGACTTTGTCTTGATGGATGAATTTATCCAATGCCGGGAATACAAGAAGTTGGTGCCAAATTGATTACAAGATAAGTGTCTTTCACTTTGTTACTTTCAATTTTCTTTTGTTTTTGTCTTCAGTTTGGCTTAGTTTAATACTCTCAAAATAGGATGTAATATATTGTGAGTAGACAATTGAAAAGAATTTAACCTCATTGTTTATTCTTTTTTGATCTGTCAACTCTTGATTATTATCATCTTACCATTGGATTATGGATATATGGTGGAATGTCAGTAATCGTATATGATTTATCAAGTGATTAAATATTGATCATGATTATCATGATAATGTAGATCGTGATGGCAAAAATACAATATTTGTTATGGAATATGAAAATCAAGCCCATGTGATTGGGGTTTGAGATGATAAATTATAATATCATTAAATATTATTATGGTGGAAGTAATTTATGGAGTAAAATTATACATAATTTTCATAGTGTTGCATGAGATGGTCACTAAAGATGATAAGAGCAAAATTATATTTTCTATGACACTGATATTGCTTATCTGTTTGCTTGATCATGCCCACAATAAGTATAATTTTGCTATCATGATAATAATTACTGTTATATGGTTCATATGGTGAGAATTTTAGAGTAATTCTATAAAGATTTGCATTGTGTATGAAAATTTGCTATGATGTATGTATCCTAACTTAATTTGCTTTAAGGATAAATATTATTATTCTTGATCGGAGTATGCTATTTCCATGTTCTCTTGTGAAATAGATGATCATACATCTATTTGGATATTCAAATGCCATTTGGACAAAATATTCACATGATATTTATGATTCATAAAATGTGATTTATGGATTGATATTTAATATGAATGTAAGGATAAATGATTCGTCCTTCATATAAATAAATGTGAAATAGAATTTATTTATTTCTATGTGATTCTAATTTACTAAAATATGTATAAGTTCATGGATGTATGGTTGGACTTGTTAATGCATTTTTTAGCATGGTTTTAAATACTTGTGTTTTTATTATGGACATTGGGATGTCATTTCTTCTAGTTTGGAATTGTTCACATGGTATTAATGATTCATGAGGTTATATATTATGATTTAATGTGTCGATGTGAATGGATCTTAAATAGGATAAAAAGTTTACCCTTGATGGAAATATATATAATATTTTATTTATTTTCATGAGATTTTATATATACTAAAATATTAGAAGTCCACGAGGACTTATGATAATATTTTAGTATGATTAATTTGAAGTCTATGGATATAAATTTAATTTATGGACTTATTTATGACCATATGATTTTTAGTATGGTCAAAAGAATTGAATGCGTACGGATGTAATGTAAATGGATACATATTTATATTAATCCATGAACATACATATGATGATTCTATAGTTATTTACTCTAACTTGGAGTAAATGATGGGGGTATACTATGTTTATATGGTGATGAAATATATTTTTAAGTCTGTTAATTGAAATTATAACTATAATTTCAAGTTGGACTTGAATGAAAACATGAAAATATTTTCATGTATAAACCTTCTTTAGAGGTTGAGATATCCAAGTTTTAATAGCTGGACTTCGATTTAATAAATAATTGACTTTGCAAGTCTTGTGGGTCCATTATTAAGACTTACAAAGGCAATGAATCCGGATGGACAAATAAATATACACGTGTGTTTAATATAATAACTTTAAGTCATGAGACATTAGCAAAGTCATTGTTATCAAAGTCATAGAATGCATCTAATGACTTTGGAATGGATGGTGCTCCAAAGCCACGCTAAGTCATTCATGATGGAACATCAACTTAACTCTCATGGAAACATCGAGTCTTAAGTTCAATGAGTCAAAGTAGACCATCTTTGTGGTTTGTTAGCACTCATTATTACAATTACCATCCAAGTGGAGTGCTAAATAACCTATATTTTTAAATGGAGGATGAGCTATTGCTCTTAATAAACCTCAATGGAGAATATTTGAGTTGGTATAGAAAATAATTTGATTAGGTTGTTTATACTTAATCAAAGGTGTGACTTGTTTCTTGTACTCAAATGATTCCATTAATACTTTATGGAGGTATCGATGAGGTTTACCTAGTAAGTGAGAACTTTGGCCGCTCCTGTCGAGTTTGAAGTTGACTCTAAAGCACTAATACGGGACCCATAACCGCTAATAGTGTCAAATTACTAAGTGATCTGCGATGGAAGTCTTGTGTGTGGCTTAGATGCAAGTGGTCAGAGAGGATAACTGGTTCAAAGCATAGCCTACCATGTTATTCTGATCATTTAACGGACATGTCACTAAGATGGGGGTTCAATCGCAAGACATCTCTATTTATGCACGAGACCTTCGAAAAATCGAGAAACCATTTGTTATGAAAATGGTGAGGGATTGTTAGAGTAATTTCCATTAGATGAAAATTTCATAAGATAATTATTTCCACAAAAATAGTTATGGAAATATATTTTTGAGTTATGTCTAAATAACAATTAATTATCCTGATAATTAATTATTGCAATGCACGTTTTAGTAAATAATTAATTTGATTAATCATCTATGAAGAGGTACAAGTTAGTTTGGATGATTAATTAACTTATACCTTTTAATGAAAGGGTGCCTTTTAATGAAAAAGGTGTGTTTATGAAGAGATATGTTCCTTTTGAAATAGTATTTGTTAAAGGATGCTATCTTTTCATGAAGATGCATGAATGTCTCCATAAATATGCGGCATGGTGGCATGTGAATGAAAATGCCTTGATGGGTATGATCAAGAAAGTTATACTATCACCATAATTCTTAGAATTTCTATCATGTCTTAGACACTTAGGATCCTATCTTCGTGAGTGCAACACGCAAATAGGGGAGGCTTCTTTGTATCCCAAAGACCTATTCAGGTAACTCTGTTGCACGTGGGGCCGAATGAAATCTTTAGAAAAAGCGTACTTACACCAGCCTAGAAGCTTCAGTTAATTTAGCATTGAGTTTGTCTGTGACGAACTAATATTTGTATCTATCAAACCGAATCTTTAAACCAACAAATACAATATTTTGAACACCGTATTTATTCATATCATCAAATTACAAATAAAATTTGGTTAAAGAAATCCACCAACCAGGAAAAACCAGCATTACTAGCCCTTCAACTCAAAAACCCACCTCAAATTTAGGTTTTCTGGGTTGTTGATTTCTGGGCCAAGAGGGATTATTTTGCTGTCAACTACCTCCAAACCTTAATTTTGCCATCAATAAAACCCTAGAATTGCAACCTTAGCGAGAAAGAGAGAGACACAGAGAGAGAGTTACCAGATGCAAGCATGGTCAGAGGAGTCCGTGGCATCCTGATCTTAAAGGGGATAGAGAGCGAGAGGCGAGGAGGAGGAGAGAGAGAGTTACCATATGTCAGCACCGCCAAAGCCAAATCTCAGGGAGGGGAAAGAGAGGCTGGGGGGAGAGAGAGAGGAGACGAGGAGAGAGAATCGAGGGGTTGTCGGCCATTCGAAAGACTGGGAGTATCAGGCATGTGGTAGAAAATTTTCCCCTGTTTTCCTCACATTTTTAGGAGAAAAATATTTTGCATTGTATTTTTCCAACTTTTCCCCCTCGCCTTTTTTCTTCACTCCAAATAACGAAAAAATTGTAGTTTTCCAATTTTATTTTTTTGTCAAGTATTTTCTAAGGACCAAACAGATCCTAAAAGAAGACCAAGAGTTGAATATTGGCCTTCTATTCCTCGAATACCCTAGTTGACAAGATTACCAGTTGTAAGGTAGGGTCTTAGAGCTTGTTCCCTCAAAGGTTGACCTTGCTTAAGTTGTTTTGAATTGTTCAATATCAAGAACTCAAGGAAATACTAGCTAGAGTGGGGTTGAAACATTTACCTCTTTTGAAGCATTTTGGATTCATATGTATCCCAAACTAACCTTATTTTCTAAGTAGATAGCCCTTGGCTACCTGGAGTAGCTTACAATTGGCGAAAGTTGTCCCAACTCTGAGGAGAGATGCAAGAATCAAACAGGTGAAAATTGGCACCTTATTAAGCATCTCCTTAAAGTGTACTTGGATGGTCAAGATTAATGATAACTTTAATTGTATCCTCCCCTCTACATATTTCATCTAGGATGATTGGCACTAAAACAAGAGTATGTCTTTACAATATTCCACTCTATATGAACTCCTCTACTATGATGGTTGTCTAGTTGATATCAATGATATGCCCCACATTTAACACTTGCCACCACTGCTATGTTTTTTTGTTTTCTTTTGGGGATAGGGATGACAATAGGTTGTGTCTAGAATGGGAATTAAGCACACCATGAAAAATGCATTTATATATGAGAATAAAAAACAAAAATTCATTTTAAAAATGACTGTAATTAATTTTTCACTAAGCCATAAGATTAAATAACAAGATTAAATAGTATAAATAGTTTACAGAGTGATAGATATAGGAAAATTTAAAAAAGAAGAAAAACATTGAAGGTTGAAATATAAAGTTAGTTGAATTAGGACGTGCCTGCGTAAGGCTTATGTCAGTTCCTCCTTAATGTAGAGATAACATATTTCTGTTGTTCTTTCCATGTTTGTTAAGTACTGTTTTTAAGAAAGAGTTTGACACCATTGGATATAAAATTAACGCTAAAATCTTCCAGATAGGAGTAATGAGCGCTATTGTCCTTGGGACTACATAATGTGCCTACATATCTTCAAAGTTATCATGACATTGGATCGATATTTAAGTTGATGGATAAATACTTGAAAGAAGATTTGTAAAAAAGATATACTAAAGTTGAAAAAAATGTACCATTGGGTGAAAATAAAATCTTATTATTTCATCTTATATCGATTAAAATCACAAACTTGAAGTAGGCATATGTTCACGTACACTCATACAATGTTGTAAAACACACTTCATAATATTCACGCTGGCACAACCTTTGAGCCCTAGCCTCTACACAATGGCCTTCACCACCAAAATGTTGGACAATGCATTTGGAGTTACAACAACCATTATTGCAACATCTTATGCTGCAAACTCCGAGCCCCACTGATGTAACTCAGCCCATGCCATCCTCAATTAGCCCTAATCTTTTTGAACCATTTTAAATTTTAAGTTGATTCATCAACTTAAACTTAATTTAACTTTGATTTTTTTGTTAGAGAGTTTATTAATATCCTAATAAACTTAATTATGTAATTAAATCAGCTTTAAATTAAGTATTTTTGTCCAAACCTTCAATAAATTCAAGACAGAAGGCACCGGGTTCAAGCTAGCAGCATATTCTGTTTTTGTGAGCCTAATTACTTAGGTCTCTTTGAGGTTTAAATCAAATATTTTACCATGAATTTGAAGATCAAGAAGTTAGCTTTCCAGCAAAATAAGTTTCAACTCATTTGGACTTCATTTGATACTTCAAATCAGCTCTTGAACTCAAACTGTCCAGGCTGTAGTTTTGGAATAGTTTTTACTCGGTTTTATTTTCATTATTTCCTAGATTAAACGACATCCAAATTGTATAGTTCTTTTTTTGTTAGTTAACTTATGATGTCAAGTTTACAAGCATGTCCAGAACGTCCAAGAAGAGCACGTTAAGGAGTCAACTTTAGGCCATTTTGCCAAGCTGCTTAGCAAGTGCCTAAAAATGCACGGTTGGAAAGATCTTGTGGATTAAGGTAATTAATGATCTCCAAATCCAGATTTTCAAAAAGGGAGGGTTTGTAGACATCTTGAGGCTTCCCCCCATGTAAGGAAACCACATATTAATCATCAAAATGCAGTTTCCCAATAGCAGCAAAGTAGCTAGTCTGCATGCCACCTAGCAGTCAGTTTCTTCACCTAGAGGGTTTACCCTCTTATGTGGGTTTTCTCCACCAAGGTGAGTGTGTGCTTGGCTTCCTACTAGTGCTTAGTCACTATGTGACTCATCCATGAAGAGAAGGCCATGTGGAAGAAGGAAAAGGAGCCATTTTGCAGGCAAGGATTCAGACACTATGACGTGAAATGGCAAGCACGCATACTTTTGGCTCTTTTGAGATGGCAGCCGTGCATGTTTTCCTTCTACTAATCAATCCTAGAAGCATTAAGGAAAAACTTAAGTTAATTATTTTGAAACTCATGTACTCATTTGCTCTTACTTTGATTCGTTTATGTACTGAACTGTGCGCTTAGCTAAGCAAGTGTACTTAGTGAGTTTCCTAATCATTAAGTAACCTCCTAAAGGTTACCTAGTATGTGAGGAAAGGCCTTGGACGTTCTTATAAGTAGTCCAAAGGTTCATTTTGTAAATCAAGTGATGACTAAGTGAAATCTGAAGTTGAGTTTGAAACTCCTCAGTGTTGTTACCTGAATTGTCTACTCACTTATCTCTAATTAGGTCAATTAGAGTGATGATCAAGTGAGTCTTAAGCCTTGATTATGTGGTGAAATCTGTATCCTAATTAAGCGGCCCTAAACTCAAGCTTAGTGGTGAAATCTGTATCTAAGTGGGAGTTTAGTATTCACTGGATTACTCTTTGATGGTGAAATCTGTATTCAAGAATTGATTTAGTTTCTATCCTTCTTCCTTGATTGTAATCTTTCTTGGTTTTAGCGTTTACTCTTGAATTGAGTTAAGCTTAACTCTTGAGAGGTACATCACCCACGCTTCACTTCTTTGTCAAGGGTGAAGGCACTGGGGTTGCTCCGCATTGATAGGGACATGTACATAACAAGGGAGACATTTGATAGTCGCATGATCCTTAACGGCCACCTGGGTGCCTCTGTGCACAGCTTGCACTGTAGTCCTTCCTGCATACGCCTAGTCCTTCTTGGCATGTGCCACCTTATACATTAGTCAGTAGCGTTCCAACTACTGTATGCATTTGCATACATCCAAGGAGGTTAAAATTTTGTTAGTAATGCTGTATTAATTTTGCAGCATTAGAAGTAACACTTAAATCACTCATTTATCAAAAATTATAGAGTTATATTCTCTTCAAAGTAGTGTCCAAAAACATACTTGCGGTAATAACATGAATCAACACATATTCTCAGAAATTAAGAGTAAAAATGGGAGAACCTTTAAGTTCAAATCAAATCAGAACAATTCTAAATAGGATGGACCGGAGGATTAATTTTCTCCACAACTTTTTTCCAACATTTTAATATGTTACCATTGAGTATTGAAAAGGGTTTGCTCAAAGCAAGTGCCTTTTTTTTAGCGGGTTGACCATTTGTCGTTGTATATGCTATATTCACACACGTAAGACGACAAAGGGGGGAAAAGGTATTGAACATGGAAAAAGTTATGGAAAATGAGATACAAAGAATGAAAAAAAATGAAGTAATTACTAGAAGCAGAAAATGTAGGCTTCATTATTTCTGAGGTTCAAAGATTTTTGATCTAAGAAAATGTTGAAGAGTTTCACCAAATTGATGTGTGTGATGCTGAGTTACGTACAGCTAGACTAGGCAATTATATGTTGAAGAGTTTCACCAAATCCCAGGAGGCCAGGACTATGCAGTTCATGACCAGAATAGATGCGTCTAGGTGTATACCATGTCAGAAGGGAAAAAAATGTTAACAAATTAGCTGCGTTTGGTGTTAATTTAAATTTTTGGCGAGAGAGTAGATATCATCTTACGAAGATGACAAGTGATTTTTCTTCTTCTTTTCTTTTGTTTTTTCTTGGGAGAAACGTAACATCGGATGGATTATAGTAAAGAGAGAAAGGGAGGGGTTGCTGGAATAACTCTGCCCCTTATGGGTTGCTAGCATATGCACTGTCTTACATAGTGTTGACTGCTAACCAATATAATTTGTGATATGTCTATATTAGTCTATATGTTGCCTTTCACAACTAAATAAACAAACCAAAAAGAGAAATCAAATCATCTCTAGCTAATCGTAGCACTCTAGTATTTCCATAGGCAATAACATTAAGGCCCTACTCTTTTTTGCGATAAAAAGTACCTATAAGCAGCAAGAGAATGCAAGGAGTTGTAAGAAACTATAAGAAACTGTAAAAAATTGTAAGAAATTGTAAAAAGACGTAATAAGAAACTTTTAGAAGATGTAAGAAACTATAAGGATAGATCTAGACAGTTGTAGAACTATTAAAAAGTTGTATACATAATTTTTAGATCTATATGTATAATGCATAACATGTGAAATAAATTATGTTATGAAAATAAATTACGGGTAATATGTCTATGATATTTATGAAATTAATTTTATACCTTCGCTCAACAAGTTACTTTTTAACCATTAATACAGATAAATTTTGATAATGTGTAATTCTCGTTGTCAATCAATAAAAATAATAGTGAAATAACGTAATTAATGAGAATAAACCTTTACAAAATCCAATTAAATGACAATAAAATAAATATTTGACCACAAATTCATAGAAATGAATATGTCCTAAACTTGAGCTTATTGTTTTTTTATACATTAGCATTGTCTCCTTATAAGAAATAAACAATTCCTTTAATTAAAATAAACCCTTGAAGATAAAATAATATGTTTTCTCAAAAAAATTGAATAGAACCCTTTAGATTATTCACTATTTAAATGTAACTAATTAAAATTAATCTTTTAAGATAACATTGCCAATGAATTTAAAAAAATCTAGCATTAATGAATAAAAACTTTAAAAATAAAGGTAGTGATAGTTTTTAGATTTTTTTTGGTTAAAAAGAGAGAGAGAGATGAAAAAAATAAATGAATAAAATGGAGATTGGTAAATTATTATGAATGCACCTTAGTTATTTTCTCTGTACTTGCTCAAAAATGTAAAAACTTTTCCATATAGGTATTATGCTGTATTTATTGGACAAATATTATATTTATCATAATAATTTGGAAATGATATGTCTACACAAATATTATGTCCATAAAAATATATACAGATTTTTCATATCGATAGTATATAAAAGCCTACTAAGTTTATACGAATATTATACATATTGAATAAATATGAAGAAAAAAACTGACAACTAGAATGTTAGAAAACATTTATCATAAATTAAACAACTGATAAACAAGTACAATAAATATACATTGACCAACAGTTGTTGTAAAGAAAATATAAAAAGATGAAAGGAGATATAAGAAGATGCTAGGAGATGTAAGAATTTGTTAGAGTTATCAGGAGTTGTAAGAAATTATAAGGAGTTACAACAAGCTGTTCGCTGTAAGCTTGTCACTCCCTGTCGTACAAAAGGATGGGGCCTAAAGTTGTTGACAAAACAGGTTTCAAAATTGTTAAATATGAGTGGAAAATTTTTGAATTAGTGACATTTTGAGGTTAAAACTTATACTTCAAATATATTATAAGAATTTATTTATAGAAATGCACTTTACTGCATGCATTATTGAAAGAAAAGAATTGAAAAAAGGGTTCTACATCGTAACTAATTTCGACTCCACAACAAGCCTTTATTATTTGTTAGTTATTACCTAAAAAAAAAAACAAAAAACAATGAAACATCATTCTTAGTGGGTGTTTGCCCTTGATTTTGAAACTGCTTTTAGCATTCTAAAATAGAGTTTTGGCCAAACATCTATTTTTTCAAAAGTAAAAAATAGCTTTTGAAAAGTAATTTTAGGGAGAAAAGCCCCCAGAAGTAGAAGCACCAAATTGGTGCTTTTGTTTTTGTTCCTTAATGGGCGCAGTATGTTAAGTGTTCATTTTATGTTTTTGACTCTTACGCCCTTATGAACACAACTAATTCCTTCCTACCACTTACATAATGACCTGTCAGATTTGCTTTCTTATAATTTCTCTCTCCTCTCCTCTTCAGCCCCAGTCTCTATTTGAGCTTCTCTCTCTTTAAAGGCTTCCAACTCAATTGAAATTACTCATTGCAAATTCACTCTATGCCTCACTGCAATGCTATTCTAGCATGAATTTAATTTCTATTATCCAAATTTGATATAAAACTACTTGTAGCATCCCCCCAAAAAAAAGAGAAGTGAAAAAATTGACATAGAATCCCACTCAATATATGCTTCATATGCAACGAGCAAGCAAACGCGAAAAGAACTAAAAGAGTAATGATCATAGAGTGACCAACTTTTATATGTTGTTTCTTGTGAACTATAATCTACTTGTTGGTTTCTCTCTCTTCTCTTCTTTATTTCTTATGTTCAACATTTATCTCTCTTTTTTAGGAGGGCACTTATGAGATTATAGTTTTCTATAAATTGAAGTAAGAAATTAAAATTTAGATATATTATAATGGCGTCAGCTAGCAAGGAGTCGAATGATTTGTCAATAATAATATTTGCTAGTTGCTTCCGTAGATAAGCTACTGGGCGGAAAAAATGAAAAGGAAGAGAAGGTTATGCATAATGAAACGCAAATCGTTTTCACAAAAGTAAGACTAAATAGTTTAAATTTCTAAAAAATACTTCGTTAAAGTTTGCCCAAACACTTCTGAATTTATGTAAAAACAATTATTGAAAAAAGCGCTTTTAATAAGTAGAAATGTTTTCGTAAAAGTTTGGCCAAACAGCCTCTATCCAATTCATGACCTGAGTTATTCAAATTATGAGTCAAACTATTACGAGACAATTAATTATAATACCAATTTATTATGGGCTTTTGGAATGTAATAATTCAAATTTGGGGCTCTGGAAGGCAATAATCCAAACTTAAGAAATTCTTACCAGTGAGCTGAACTTTGAACGTATTTATTTCTAGTGTTCCACCACTGAATCGGATTCGTCGGAAATATAACATGGCGGTGGTGGAATCAAACGTGTAATATTGGGGCAATTAAAAAACAAAAAGCCTTAACACATCAGCTACCTTCCCATCCAATTCTCTCTCCTCCCCTTAGACATATGTATATACATACATACATACATATATATATATATATATATATATATATATATATATATATATATATATACATATATGTATAATATATATATATATATATATGTATGATATATATATATATATGTGTGTGTGTGTATATATATATATATATATATATATATATATATATATATATATATATATATATATATATATATATATATTATGTATTATGTATATATATATATATATATATATATATATATATATATATATTATGTATATATATGTGTGTGTGTGTGTGTGTGTGTGTGTATATATATATATATATATGTGTGTGTGTGTGTGTGTGTGTGTGTGTGTTGTGATATATATATGTATATATATATATATATATATATATATATAAATATATATATATAATATATATAAGAATATATGCAGATATATATATAATACACACACACACACACACACACATATATATATTATATATATATATATATATATATATATATATATATATAATAATAATATATATGAGATATATATATATATATATATATATATATATATATATATATATATATATATATATTATATAAAATATATATATATATATATATATATATATATATATATATATATATATATATATATATATATATATATATATATATATATATATATATGTGTATATATGTATTTACGCAATTAAAAAAATCAAAAGGATTGGGGGGTCGTGCAACAGCAGCAAATGGGGATTTCTCTCTCGTCTTTCTCTCCTTAGCCTCTCCCTCTCCTCTCTCTCTCCCCTCACCCCAACTCCTCCATAGAGCGGCACTGGCCGACTGCGGCCATGACCGGCCACTGGACGGCCAACATCCATCGTCGCCGGCCAACACCGCTCTCTCCATCTCAGTGCTTCACCCTCTCGGCGTCTCTCAATCTCAATCATGTATCTCTCTCACTTTCTCTCTCTTGCGTGCGGCACCCCATACGCCCGCAACCACCTCTAGTGAGCGGCGTGTGCAAAAATTTGGGCAGTAACGTAATTACTCGCCGGCCAAGGAATCACCAGATCTAGAATTTTCAGGGTGGGGGCTTGGGTGGTGCAATTATTTTTTGGGGTTTTATTCCTTGAAAAGATTAAAAAGTTGAAAATTATTAATTATAGTTACATTATAAATGAATTTCATTCTTTGAAATGGTGATTTTTATTTTTTTTAATTTTCATAGAGAAAGAGAGGGGAAAAAAGAGGCATTAAAGCATTGTAGTTCTCTTTAAAAAAATTTTAAAAATGTCTTTTTCTTATTTTTTAAAATGTTGCAATAATATATATGGACTCAGCCACCGCCACATCATCCCTCCGGTGAGTAGAACTTGGTGGTGGTATACTGAAAATAAATACATTAAAAGTTCAGATCGCTGACAAGGATTTCTTAAGTTCGGATTATCGCCTTCCAGACCTCCAAAGTTTGGATTATTAGATTCCAAAAACCCATTTATTATTTATAGAACTACTCTTTCTATATTAAGAAATTGCTCATGAAATCAAGAGAATAGGGTAAGGCATATGTAGTTAAAATATACACGTAGTCTGACCTTACAGTTAATATTAGACGTTTTGTGTACTAGATATTGTGTCCAGCTTTGCATCACTTGTATCATCTCAATATATATTGTATTTTTCTATCAAAAATATATATTGTATTTTTGTTTATTGTAACAATAACAACAAACTTTCAGTATGGGTTTCGCTTGCGCAGGATCTAGAGAGATACAAATATAAGCGGTCTTATCTTTATAGGTATCATTACCCACATAGATGGCAATTCCAATAGACCCACAAAACAGATTAGAGAAACATTTTGATGTTGAAAATCCTTTGATAAAATAAAATAAATATATAAATAGATAGATAATAAAAAATAAAAACCGTAGTAGCACAAATAACAATAAATCACATAATAACTAATACAAGCTTACACAAGAACTGAAAACGCCTGACAAATGATAGCCACATCCAAGCACCAGCAATTTAATTAAGTGCCAGTGCAGGAACATGGAAAATGCAAGTAACAAGTTACCTAAAGTCTATGACCTTAATTCTATATTTCCATAGCTTCATGTCTTGAAACATATCCTTCGTTATTCCTAAAGTCTTCAAATTGTGTTTAATCACTTTGCTCCAACACTTGCTTAGTCTATCTCGACCCCTTCTACACCTCAGAAGATCGATATTCTCACATGACCTCACTGATACATCCATACTTCTTCTCCTTATATGACCAAACCATCTAAGTCTAGTTTCTCTCATCCTATCTTATATGAGTGTCACTCGTAGTTTATCTCTAATTACTAATTCCTAATCCTATCCAATCTTGTACATATATATATATACACACACACACACATACACATATATATGTACTTGTGTGTGTGTGTATATATATAGACGCACATAATTGTGGTGTTAATTAGCTAATTCCTAACTCATGTTTTAATTTTTTTTCCGCACTTTTAGTTATTATTGAATTTCCAGATCTAATTTTCCCAAATGGAGTAGTCTGATTAGTTTTAGTATTTGAAAGTGTGTTCCCTATGGGATTGACCCGTACTTGCCGATAGCTACAACTACATCATACAGTTGAAGTTATCACTTAACAAGTTTTTAATTGGCAGTTACTACGCATGCTATATATCCTTGTGGATAGAGTTCATCCTATGAGTCTTCATTTATATTCATCAGCGTAGCCAACAAATACTAAAACATCACTAGTTTTAATTAATTGTGGTCATTGAAAATAGATGATTTTAGATCACATAACATATTGATTTTGGCTAAAACAAGACATTAAAAAGTGTCTTGTTGCATGATATATATCATCACCCTTTTCCGTTATTAGAACTAAGAGTTGAGCCCGACACAGGACTAGGAATTGGAAACTCGAATTAAAATATTTTTCGTATGCATATATTTAAAAGAAATTAGACGGCAAAAATTTAAATGACATAGATACTCAATGGTTGGAAAACTCCAATTAACCACAAACTGGAAAATGCCAACTTGGACAACTTTCTCCTTCTGTTATAGCATACATAGATTATTTTGAAGATGAATATGTCTAAACCGCTAAGCCCATTTATTCTATAGGAAGAATTTGAGTTTTTTTTTTTTGGGGGGGGGGGATCAAAGAAAAACTTGATTATATTTTGAACACAATCATGCAATCACCAGTACATCCTCAACAAAACAATCCTTATTCAACTTAAAATTATGTCATATTTATACTCTTTTATTATCTAATATTTGCTCAAAATAAATGAGTAAATTTGGATTTTAATTTTTTTTTGTTTTATAGGAATTTGGAAAATTTGGAAAAAAAATCACTAAATTGCTTGCTAAAAAGGATGGAAGGAAAAAAAGGTTGGATCGGATGGAAAATAAGAAGCAAGGAAGAATGAACAGGCCCAGCGCCTCATCGAGCCCAATCACCTCCTTCCCTTCCTAGCGTCAACTGAGCCCAAGGCCCAGTCTCCCTACAACTCTCTTTCTCCCTTCCTTCTTCTTAGTGGGCCTATTCTTATTGTTTTATCTGTGGCCCAACTTGAACAGAGCCTAAGTCGAACTCCCAGATGCACCTCTTTTTCTCTTCTACGCTGGGCCTGTTTTTTCCTCTTCTGCGGCCTGTTCCCTCTTTCCCAATCAGGCTTCCTCTTCTCCCCCAATATGGGCCTAAATTTCCTGTTTTCGTGGCCAGCACTGCCCAGTTCATTCTTCAACCTTTTCTCACCTAAATGATCACGCTTTCCTCACGTGATCACCCGGCTTTCTTCTCTTTCTTCTCGATTCAGGCCAGAAATTCAGGTAGTGCATCACTTGTTGCTGCTTCTCCTTCTTCAATCTCCCATAACTGTCCCTTCCCTTTTTCTCTCCTCTTTCATCATCACCACCATCAAAACAGGCATTGAATTGGAAAAATAATAGAGGCGGTTACAAAGAGTGCTAATTGAAGAATAAAGACATCATTGAAGATGGGTGAGATGACGGTTGTGGGGGCTATAAAATTGGACGGCCAAAGGCCAAAGGGAGGCACGTTTGGAGAGTAATTTTTAATGTTTTCATTTTTCTTTAGATTCCTTTTTTTGGTTTCTAGTTTCAAATTTAGTTATAGTTCTTAAAATTAGTATAATTGAACTGTGGGCTTTCAATTTTGAATGAAGATTTCGAATTTTGGCTCCTCTTCCTTCCCTGTTCTTGGTCCTGGCTCATTTAAGCAATCTAGTTCGATTCAGTTTTGATTCATTTTTTTAATTACTTGAAACTCAATTATAAACTAATTTCAAGTTCATCCCTGAGGATCGACACCCATAAGTACCACAATGATAAAAACCGTGCGCTTTCAGATTTCACAACAAGTTTTTGGCGCCGTTGTTGGGGACGGATTTGCGAAATTCAATTGCGTCGAGTTGTAATTTAGTTATTTAAGTCGTTTGAGTTGTTTTCATTTTAGTTTTATAATTGCAATTTTTGATTTTGGTTGAACCTTTATTTAGTGTTAGTAATTTAGTTTATATTATATTTTATTTTTGAATTAAAGTAGTATTTTGATTTTTGTTTAGATTAATTTCATTTTGATTTTTAGAAGTTGTTTACTACTGAAAAAACAATACTAACCAATCTGCTGTATGTGCAGCAAAAGAGGCAGAACTGAAAAGGAAAAAAACAACAACATTAGTGCAGAATTTTCATCAGTTTTAGATTCTATTCGAATTTTTCGGAGCATGTATGGTGTGATTTTTGCTGTGCTAATATTTTTAGTGGATTTAGCATAATTTTTAAAATTTGTATGAATTGTTCTGAAATTTTTGGGACTGTATGAAATTTTCTGTGAATTTTGAAACTAATATTCTGTTTTATTCTACATAGTTCGGGGACAGAAAAATTCGGAAAAAAATATATTCATGTCCCTTGTAATTGTGTTGAATTTACTGTGTATAGAGTTCTGATTTTAGGAGTTTTATTTCTTGTTTTAATTTTATTTTTAGATTTGGCATGTTTAGGTTTTAGTTTATTTTCTATTTTGTTTTAGTTTAGGTTGTGTTTTATATTTTTGTTTTTGTTTTAGGTTTAGCTTATTTTCTATTTTCTATTTTTGTGTACCCAAAAAAAATCAAAAGACATGATGCTCATGCTTTGTGTTTGTGCTTATTTTCTATTTTTTGTATTAGGTCATTTCTTATTGTTTAAACCTTTTTGGTCTTTCTTTTCTTTTGGTAATATAGTTTTACTTTTGTTAGTTTATTTTGTGTGATTAACTTAATTATTAAGTCTCTTGTTTTTGCTTTTGTTATTAGTTTGTAATTAGTGTCCTAGAGACATTTTATTTCCTTAAAAAAAAAACTTTAAAAAATTGAAAAAATTTTGAAATTGGAAAAAATAGTTGCTAGTATGCCAGTTTTCAATTTCCCACAATTTGAGCATGAATCTTTTTGAAGCTATCTGTCATGACTTAATAATTATTGTGTTCAATTGAATCAAAATTTTTAAAATAGGAAATTTGTAAGATCATCATTGTGAGTTTGAATTCTAAATCTCAGGGTTATGTTGAGTCTATTTGTCCTAGAGGTGTAGGATTATTAACTGTAACTCAAGATGAGGTATGAGATTTCTTTAAAAAACTAGTTTGAAATACTTATGAGTTTGAACAAGCTAGAATGAATTTTAGATACCCAACTCATAGTGAGTATGCTTTTCATGCTTATCATACTTACCACCAAGATCACTATTGAAACACATATGACCCATCTTTCTCTTTCATGCCTCCTATTTTGTGCGATTATTCTGTGTTTCCTAATCACGATGCTTACAATTGTCCATATCGTGATTATGTTGATGCTACATGTGCAAGTGTTGAATAGACGTTAAATGAATTGACCGATAAAATGGTAGAGACTATAAAAGGTTGAATATTCTCATTGTTTTAATCAAATTAGGGATTGTAGTGAGTTTGACTCTAGTTTAGGATCTCCTAAATCTGAAGTTAGTCTTTACGATAATTTTGAGCTCTCTTATCAATCTAGGTCTAATTTGTAAGATGTTATGCATCTGCCTAGCCTAGAACAAGAGAGTGACCGCCCCTTATCTCTATCACCTGACCTTGCACCCAACACTAGCTCACATAAAGACATCACTGAGGATGTCCAAGCTTCTGCTGGCTAACTGCCCCTTTTATCCACTCTTGTGGGTTTGAGGTAGGTGAAGACCTTAAGGGTGCTAGTGAGTTAGATATGAGCATCACGTCTGAAGTTGAGTATCGTGATTTTGATGAGTCAGATTATATTTTACAGGAGTCATGTGAGGAGGAAGTTGAGCCCACCATCTTGGAATTCGATGATGATATTCTTTCTATAGAATATGGATCTTTTTCACATGGGTTTGATGTCAATGAAGGTCTTGATGACACTTTTATGTTGAATATGAATCCTTCTCTTTTGGCCCCATCATTAGTCCTCCCCTTTGGATCTTACAAGTCTGAATTTATCAAGTCTAAGAATATTGCCACTAAGAATTTTGCTTCAAACCAGACTCTTGTGCATTCTGATGCTAAGACACTTGTGGACTTAGGACCCACCATTTTGCCTAGACAGCTTGTTCTTGATGATAAAATTTCTAGGTAAACGACTCACTTGCTAGCTCGTTATGAGTATATCTATCTGATTCTTGATTGTGCCCAACAAGTTGACAAGTTGAAACAAGCCCTTAACTATGCTGGAATGACATGATGGATGTACTCTTTTTGACTCAAACTCTCTACTTTTTACTATTTTCTTGTGTTTGAGAGTTGGTCTTCTTTGTTTGATAAGCTACTTCGTACTATAATGGACTTTGATTTGAGTAGTAATTTTTAGCTTGATATGGAGTAACTAATGCTCCATGAGCCTCTATCTATGCAAATTTCAAGAGGCTGTAGCTTAGATGTACTTCTGCACCTGACTTGGTATAATCATTCCTCTTTATCTTCTCTTTTGAATTTTGTTTTTTTTTTTTAGTATATATTTGTTGCTTTCTTTTATTTTTCTTTTATTTTTGAGTTTTAGAGTCTTGTCTTTTTCTTTCTTTTTGAGTCTTCTTTTCTTTTTGTATATTTATTTTTCTTTGTTTTGTTGTTTCCTTCCTCTCCGAATGAAGACATTGTGTGATTAGGTGTGGAGGTAGAGAAACTATGTTTCAAAAAAAAGAGGAAAAAAAACTGAAAAATTTAAAAATTCAAAAAGATTTTTGTTTTTTTTTTTGGGGGAATATATATGCTATTTTTGGTTGACTATGTCTTTTTATACCCTTAGTGTTAGGTTGTATATAGATATGGTGTACATTGATAGAATTTAGTCCTCAAGTATGATGTTTGTATGCAATCCTAATCGCCAACATTATTTCTTAGCTAGCTTAACTTTGATAGATGAACCCGTGAGATTTTGAGCCTTACACACTAATTCATCAATTTCATCTCTTTTTTTTTTTTTTTCATGTGTGTCTCTTCCATGGTTACATCTCTAGAACTTGTTGTGATTCTTTTTGAAATCACATTTAGCATGTGCATTATGATAATATGATACAGGCATTCATTTGTTTTTGTGAGTTACGTAGCCAAATTGCCATGCTTGTGTTGAATGTTTTACCCCTTTGCTAGCCCTTTTGAGCCTTGACCTTTTTGTTGTGAGCCCTTCATTTTAGCCCTTGGCCTAGATACATTTCCTATCCCTAGGCCAAGGCTAGTAGGGCAACACTCATTATCTGGTGGGTAACTTTTAGGTATTCTATGTAATCGGTGGATGATTTTGGCATATGTTGGGATGTCTCATAGTGATCATTTGAAAATTTAGTTGCATTGTTCTTATACATGCCATTCATCCATTTTCTTGTTAAAAAAAAGAGAAAAAAGTTAGAAAAATGAAAAAAAAAACACAAATGAAAAAAGGTTTCCAAGGAAAAATGAAAAAAAAAAGTTGAAAAAAAAATTCAAAAATTTCACAAAGAAGAGTTATGGACAAGAGTGTTTGACATGGATGTATCATTATGTATGCTCATTTCCAATGGTCAATTTAGTTGGGGTGTGTTCTTATATTTCGTTTTGAGTGAGTGTGTGCTCATTATAACGGATGTAAGTGTTGGTTACTTATTAGCTTTGGCTTTTAGCTCCTCATTTTCCAAATTGATTGTCCCTCTCTTACCTCAACCTTTAGCCCCATTACAACCCTCAAAAGTCCTCTTGATTATTATTTTACATATTGCATTTTAGTGGTGGAGAATCAAGAATCTTATCAACCTTATGGTAGTTTATTTGATAGAAAGAGAGTTGAGTGAACCATGTTGTATCTTAAACACTTGAGCGGGAGTGTTTAGCATTTTCCTAAAGTGAGGTTCTGCCAGTCACTCTTGTACATAATTTCTAAGTGGGATGAAAGATGGTGTATAAATATCATCAGTGGGGATTCAAAGTTTCTTGATGTGTACATTGTGTTCATATGTAATCTATCACTTAGGTTGCTTGAGTGATGTGGTTAATTAGAATGTATATATATTTTCTCCGGTGTTGTGTATATAAGTTTTTGTAAAAATTCAAAAAGATTTTCTTTTTATGAATTTTGTGGGTATATCTTCTGCAAACCCTCACGAGACCTTCCTCATCCACTAAGGAGTTATTGCACATATTAAGTGCAACCATAATTCCTACGAAAATGAGTTAGGATTTTATTTTCTTTTTCTAGGATTTTTATTTTTATTTTACTCGCAAGATTTAGGTGTGGGAGTGTTGTTCAACCTAAAATTATGTCATATTTATACCCTTTTGTTATCTAATATTTGCTCAAAATAAATGAATAAATTTAGATTGAAATATGTTTTTTTTTTTTGCTCTGTGGGAATTTGGAAAATTTGAAAAAAAATCATAAATTGCTTGCCAAAAAGGATGGAAGAAAAAAGGGTTGGATCGGATTAAAAATAAGAAGGAAGAATGAACAGGCCCCACGCCTCATCGAGCCTAATCACCTCCTTCCCTTCCCAGCTTCAAACGAGCCCAAGCCCCAGTCTCTCTACAACTCTCTTTCTCCCTTCCTTCTTCTCAGTGGACTTGCTCTTATTGTTTTATCTGTGGCCCAAGTTGAGTAGAGCCTAAGTCACACTACCAGATGCACCTCCTCCTTTCCTCTTCTATGCTGGGCCTGTTTTTTTCCTCTTCCACGGCCTGTTCCCTCTTTTCCCACTTAAGCTTCCTCTTCTCCCCCAATATGGGCCTAAGCTTCCTGTTTTCGTGGCCAGCACTGCCCAGTCCATGCTCCAGCCTTTTCTTACTTAAATGGTCATGCTTTCCTCACGTGATCACGCGGTCTTCTTCTTTTTCTTCTCATTTCAAGCCAGAAATTGAGATAGGCCATCACTTGTTAGTGCTTCTCCTTCCTCAATCTCCCATAACCGTCCCTTTCCTTCTCTCTCCTCTTTCATCATCACCACCATCAAAATAAGCATTGAATTGTAACAATAATAGAGGTGGTTATAAAGAGTGGCAATTGAAGAATAAAGACATCATTGAAGAGAGGCGAGATGATGGTTTTGGGGGCTACAAAATTGGACGGTCGAAGGCCAAGGGGGGTATGTTTAGAAAGTAGTTTTTAGTTTTTCTATTTTGCTTCAGAATCGGTTTTTTCGTTTCCAATTTCAAATTTAGTTATAGTTCTCCAAATTAGTATAATTGAATTGTTTGCTTTCAATTTTGAATGAAGATTTCGAATTTTGGCTTCTTTTCCTTCTCTGTTCTTAGTTCTAGCTCTTTTAAGCAATCTGGTTCAATTTAGTTTTGATTCAGTTTTTTTAATTACTTGAAACTCAATTGTAATCTAATTTCAAGTTCATCGCTGAGATCGACACTCGTAAGTATCACAATGATAAAAACCATGCGCTTGCGGATTTCACAACAATCTTTAATCCAAGGATGTGCCATTTTGCAATTCTATGAGCCATTGCATTGCCTAGCCTACTCGTCGTTCTAAACTCCTAAATGTGCTCTTGCTCGGTTGCGCCTGAATGTGTTTGATATCTTCAAACATGTGAGTATAGCTATGGTGAAGGCAATCCAGTACTTCAACAATGAAATGACACCCTCTAAGTCTCTCTTTTCTCATATCCTACCATTTCCTTCCTCTCAACCATTTCGGCCACGAACAATACAATGCTTAATTCAGCTAATTCTGGGCTCCATCTCACCTCAAAACTTCAGCTAATAGCCTATTTAAAAGTCCCATGCTCATCTCTCGTCATACAGCCCACTCTTACTCTATTCCATTGTTTATGTATTGCAGCATCGACATTGATTTTGATAACCCCCAGTATATCCTCTCCAAACTCCTTAGATAGATTAGACCCTTGCCTTTGTATCCTCTTTTATCTACAAATATGTCAACCAACCATCTCTCGCTCTATTGGCCACCAGCCCCACATCCAGTCCTCGGTTATTAAACACACAATCATTCCTAAGCCACTGTGTACTCTACATTCCATGGACACATAAACTTGCAACTATCTCATCCTCTACATCTGTAATATTATGAAACCACTCCTTGCCATTTTCTCCAGGCATTGCCACAACATCTTGAATATCCAATGCTTCCCATCCTTCTCCCACACTCTTTAAACACATGCCCCATACTCTCCTCTGTATATCCACAAATTTCATAACACATATCTAGATTACATTTCTTAAGAAGAAGATTCTTCTCGGTTGGAAGAATGTTATGAGTAAATTTCCACATGAAGCTTCTAACTCGTGGATGGATTGACAACTTCTCAAGCTTCGTCCAGAAGTGCTTAGTTGGGTTCGAAGATGATACTACTTTTTTGTTGTCCTCCTTGCTACATAATATCCAGACCGTACACTATGTTTACCATCCTTTGTATGATGCCATCTTAATTTGTCTTCTAGCCCTCGCTTACTCACAAGAATAGAACATTTGCATCCTCCACTTCCTCCTTAAACAATCCCCTGATTATTTCAACATTCCACTTCCTTTCACTTTCCCAAAATAATTTCTTAACCGTCCACTCCTTCATCCCTATAGTAGGTGTGCTATAAACCCTATATTTGGGTCCAGGAAGCCATGCACCCCTCCATATATTAATTCTACTCTCATCCCCAACACAACACCCCAACCCCTTAAGCAATAGGTCTCTCCCTGTAAGAATACTTTGCCATATAAAACTACGAGAATATCCCACTTAACTAGTTAGAAAGTCATGTTGAGGGAAATACCTTGCTTTTAGAAGCCTTGCCACCAATGACTATGGATTACAAATAATACGCCAAGCTTAGCGAGCAAGCATAGCTGTATTAAAAGCTTCCATATCCCTGAAGCCAATCCCTCCTTCCGAATTTGGATTGCAAAATTTCTTCCACGACAGCTAATGGATTCCTCTCTTGGCCACATCCCCATTCCAGCAAAAATTGCTAACAATGCTTCATACATCTTCTCACCCCGCTTATGAAAGCAGCTTCTCTTTCCAGCCCTATGCTCGACTCTACACTCGCTATTTTAAAAGCTCAAAGGTCTCTTTTTCTGATCTCACAACACATAATGCTAGCCCAAGATACTTCTTCCTCATTCCCATTTCTTGCATCCTAAGACAGTGCTTCACTTGGCCTCTTACCTCCTCAGCCACATTCTTACCGAAGAAGATTTCAAACTTATCAAAAATTATTTGCTACCTTAGGTGCCTCTCATAGTCTCCCAACACCTGTTTCAACCTACACGCCTCCTCCATCGGAGCTCTCATGAAGATAATGCTATCCTCTGCAAAAAATAAATGCGAAACTTCAGGTGTTGCCTAGCAGATCTTTATCCTATGTAGGGCCCTAGATTGATTAGCTTTGTGAATCAATGTAGATAATCCCTCAGTTATTAACAAAAAGAGATAAGAAGAGAGGGGATCTCCTTGTCTTAAACCTGAGAAGGCTTCACCATCCCCACAATCTTGCCATTAATGAAGAAAGAAAAAGACATTATAGATATGTATGTCATGACCAGGCTAACGAAATTGTCAGGAAACTCCAAACCTCCCAACACCCTTTCAAAAAACGTCCACTCCACCCTATTATAAGCCTTACTTATGTCGAGCTTTGCTGTCATCCATCCTCTTCTCCCATTCCGTTTCTTCTTCATGAATTGAAACACTTCAAAAGCAACAAGGACGTTGTCAGTTATCAATCTCCCGAGAATAAAGGTTGATTGTTTATCACCAATAGCCTAAGGGGGCACCTTATTTATCCTTTTCACTATCGCTTTAGACACTAGCTTGTATGTTGTATTACACAAACTAATATGGTGCAAGTTTTCATTGTTTCAAGAATGTTGACTTTCAGGATGAAAGATATGATCGTATGATTCATGTCCTGAGGCATTACCTTTCCATTTAGCACTATTAGCATAAACTTTGTGATCTCATTTCCCATCACGTCCCAAAATTTCTAGGAAAAATAATGCACAAAAGCCATCTTGACACAGGGCTTTGATTGGTGCTAGTTGTTTTAATGCATCCTTTATAACCTTTTTCGCAAATGTCTTTGATAGGAGCTCCTTATTCTCAGTAGAAATTCGGCCACTTCACTCCTGACAATTGAAATCTTCAACGTTGGGCTTCGTCAATGTGAAAATGTCATTAAAATAATCCACCACCATGCCTTGAACAACCGTACTACCTACTTGTTTAGCACTGTTCCGATCCATTAGCTCCCATATTGCATTCTTCTTTCTTCTTTGCTTTATCTCGCATAGAAATATATTGTATTATGATCTCCTTCATTTAAAGCCGAGTGATGTGCCCTCTGGGCTTATTTAACTTCTTTGTTTACAGCAGTTCTTCCTTAACTTTCCCGAGTTCTTGAAGAATCTGGGTTGAATGTGAAACTCTACACAACTCGTAGAATTGCTTCCTAAGATTTTTTGCCTGCTCACGTATAACACCAAATTTTGCATCACTCTAGCCCTTAAAATTTCTCCAAACTCCTTAAGTCTATCTGTCACACTATCAAGACCAACATCAGTCTTATCCCATGCCTCCCTAACTACATCTTTGTAGCGCTCCTCTTTAACCTAGAAAACTTCAAACTTCACTATTTTTTCATGGTCCTCATAGCTAAAATGATGTGCTTTCGAATTAAGTAGTATTAAAAAATAGTCTGACTTTTACCAAACTAAATGATTCACATGACATGAAGGCCACACCTCATCCCAAGTTTTTGTGCATAAGAATTTATCTAGCTTCTCTTTAATATGGTCCTTTGCCTCCCTCCTATTACTCCACATAAATGGATAACCATGATACCCCATATCCCGAAGCGCTCTACGATCCAACACCTATATAAATTCCTCAACCCCCTGGAAGTCAAATTCCTTTCCCCTTATCTTTTCTGAGGGAAAAAGAATGTTGTTGAAATCTCCAAATATCATCCATAGGAAGTTAGTTGCTCTTACTAAGTACTCAATCAGCTCCTAAGAGTTCTTCTTCATCCCTTTATCTAGCCATCCATAAAACCCTGTAATCTGGCTTCTTTTATCTTCCACCTCATATCAATCAAATGCTTCCTCATTCCAAAAGCAGTGCCAAGCTTGCAGCTCATCTTCTAGATGGGACCACTATACACACACACATCCTACATCTCCTCTTTACTCTCTCCATCTCCCCCGCATAAAACTTCTTTTCCATCAAGAGTACCACATCTGGGGAATTTTCATATAACAAGGTGCTCAAAGAGGCAACTGCCTCAGGACTCCCTAACCCTCAGCAGTTGTAGCTAAGGATCCTCATTTTGCTCGGTAAAGATGGGCATCTCCCATCCCGCAGCTACATTAGAATCAACCATCTCCACATTCGTAACCCTGTCTTTCTTTTCCTTAATCTCCACTCCATAAGCTGCAGATTACTCAGGAAGTCCTCCCCAATATCCCATTTACGCCTGCCCCTTTTGCTTCCTCAAGATAATTCTAAAGTTGGGTTCTTGTAACCATTGTCTAGCTTGTGTCATTTCTAGGTCCCTTTTATCGTCTTTTCCTATACATTATGCTTACTTAAATCAGTGTGCATCACCTGCTTGCCCTTATCGCAAGAGCAAATTGAGTCCTTAGACCGGTACAGTTTAGGTGTTACAGCCTTCCACTTTTACCAGTGCTTAAGCATCTGGAATCACACTCTCTGCCTGCCCCTCTATTCCTCCCTCTTTGCTCATAATATCTATGGTTTTTGGGTTTCTTGCAGCTGAAAAAACCTCCTTAGCTTATTTTTGAGTCCGAACCCTCGACTCCTCTAAAGCCTCTTTGAGCGATGAATTAACTACAACTAAAATATCCTTCAATGAGTGCCAAGTCATGGATTTTGCCTTATCATCTTCTTTTCTCTTCTCTGTCACTATCCTTCCCATATGATCCTCAAACTTTTTACTCTCTGCTCCTTTAACTCTACTACTATGTTTCTTCGTGAATTTTCATGGACAGGCTCACAACCACTCCCTTATTGGCCCTTCTCATCAGCCCTTTCTGTCTCTTCACAATCCTCCTCCACATACCCCAATCTTCTACATTAAAACCAAATTTTAGAAGCTTCTCATATTTGAAGGGTACCCACTTTGCCAAAGGTAACAACAGCTTCCCTCAAAAGACGTCCATTACTATGCACATTGGCTCTAAATGAATATATCTATACCATCTCAAATCATCATCCTCCCCTAAAATTGTCTACCAATGCTATTGCATGTTCTTTAGATATTTTATCAAAGGGAATATCATAAAGCTGAATCTAGAAGATATGCGTGATTTTAACTTCAAATAGGGTCATGTTTTCCTCAACTTCAGAGAGCAAGATTAGTTGCTTATCGAAGACCAAAGGTCCTCCTTGCATCACCTTCGATTTATCCTCTAGTAGGAAGAATTGGAATATGTATAAATTTTCCCCTACCTCCCTAATATCAAATGATTTCTTGACCTTCCATGCTTGTTTTAAAAAGCAAAGAGCCCTGACACTCTGTACAGTTTCTCAATCATTACCTTCCTATCAACGTCAAGGATACCATAGTTGTAAACTTCCCATCTCCAGTAGTAGCACATTCCATAACTTTTTCCTCTTCCTCTGTTAATCTCAAAACTTTCCACTGATTCATGAGTGGTGAATCCATGAATATCTGTCTTGAAACCACACAGTGCACACCATAAGGGTGAGATTGATGTGAAGATCACTAACAATGAATGATAGAAGCCCTCACAGATAGGTGCCCTAGCTGAAGTATCGCTCTTATTAAGGTTTAGTCTAAAGGGATTGGGTCTTTCCCCCTCTTAGGCCGAATTTGATTTGAGATAGCATGATATATTATTTTCTTAAACCCATTTTGTTGAAATTGATATTGTTCTATTCAACTCAAACTCTCATTTATGTTTTGAGCCTTTGGAGAGCTCATGATTATACGTAATTCTCAACACATAAAGCTTTCTAGGGGGAGAATAAGTTATTTCTTAGTTACTTTAAAGTTTCAGATTACCAAGCTTATTATTACTATACATAGACTCAATATACAATTGCATCAAATAGAAGTGAACCTATTTCCTAGTTAACCATCTACAGCTTTTAGCAAAGAACATGCCAGAGTACGCTTATGTTGCTAGTAGGAGAGTATTTTATACAAAGGCATGCAATGATGAATGAATTCAAAATATTTGTGAAGTATTATATTACAACTAAAACAGCTACATAAATAAATTTGTGTCAGAAACACATAAGCAATTTTCCATGGCAACAATAGATATTCCCTTAACTTCCCCACCCAAGTACCTTAGCTTCTTGCTTCTAGGGATCCTTCTTGGTGAGTTGTACCACCGTGATCTCTACCTTTGTCAAATTTGGCCATGCATACCTCTATTTTGGTTCATTTGACAAAATAATTGTTTAACAACAAAATGCTGCTTATGGCATCCTCATGTCTCCAAAATGGAACAAAATCATATCATCTTTGCCTATGTTTTTTTCCTTTCTTTGATGGAACACACTACTTACCCTCCCAACTCATCTTCCTTTCAGGCCATGAGAATCAAGAATTTTGAGGAAGATTATCAATGAACCTAGTGAATTCCCTTCTTGCATCGCCTGCGCTTTTCTTTGGGCCATCACTTGTGCTCAAAGAATCGAGGCGTCCATCAGGGGTCTAAGGATCTCTTCATACATTAAAATCCCTAGAGTTATCTCACATGTGTTGAAAAGGGCATTACGGTGATATTCCATTGGTAACCCCATAGTATCTCTTCGGTTACTATTTGATCCCACAAATGGCATGCTCTTTATAAACTTGAGCATCTTCAAAGTTAGATGATACTAACTGTCCCTGACCATCACAAAAGAAAATTTGGATATCATTTGGAATTCCAACAAGCCTTAGTCCAATGGGTCCAAAAGAATACAACATGACCTATGAATCTTTCACACCATACTGAGTCCTGAGTCACACCTAACTAGTACCATACATGTCATCCAAAGGTAGAAAGGGAAGCGAGACTATCACTAAGGACCCAAATGCTGCTTTGGTAATCATATATGTTCGAAGAGTTGAGGCCCCTTTATTAATCAAAACAACTCAACAACCATGTCGAATGCGAGGACCCTTATGTATGTTTGTCATTTGGCGATGCACCAAGAGCATGACCAATGAAATGCACCCGTTGAGGAAGCAATGACCACATTTTGAAAAACGGTATGCCGCAATAGAAGACTTGTTTAAATGCCTTTATTGACACAAATTTATACAGGACAAGATGGTATTTAGTCTTTCATGAATCAATGGAGAGAGTATAAACTCTAATAACTCAATGATCAAGCTAATCATCTTTGTTAACTGTAGTCATGCTAGGCATAGATGACTACAACCTTAAAAACATTAACACTAGAATCAAAGCTAAACCCAATATCTATACTATGTGGGATCTTATAATAAGGACGTGCGCTAGGATTGAACCACCCGTCCAACTCCTCCGGGGGGGATGGAAAAGTGACATGAGGAATAATGTGCTTGTGCTCTCTTATAGTAGGATTCCCAAAGTGAGCGTTCTAACCCACCTATCAATTAGTCTATTACATATCTATACTATTATATAACTAAAAAGTTATAGTGGTTGTCATTATATGACAACCACTGTAATTAGAGAAATCTAGAGCATACATGTGTTATAAGTTCATCTTGACCGTTTATTTTATTTATCTTTTTGAGTAATTAAAAATATATTATAAAAACTATATAATGCCTTATATATTAAAGAAAATTAATTTTATAAGGATTTTTTGATTACTTTATATATCTATTTTATTTGAAACAAAAACTAAAATTTATAAAACGAAAAGACTAAATGTATTCAACAAATGCGTATCTCCATTAAAGGACACTACTTGAGGCCATTATCACCAACGAGCCACCAGACGGCCATTTTTACCGGCGACTTCTACTTCACAGCCATCCTTATTGATAATAATGGTGGACCATCGCTGTTAACCAACTCAGGCCTCGAACAACCCTGTAGGAGAGATATTTGGGTGCCGGGAAAGTAGAAGTCACCAGTAAAAATGGACGTCCGGTGGCTCGCCGGTGATAATGGCCTTAAGTGGTTTCCTCCAATGGAGATACACACCTGTTGAATACATTTTGTCCTTCCTTTTTATAAATTTTTAGTTGTTGTTTCAAATAAAATAGATACAAAGAGTAATCAAATAACTTCTTATAAAATTAATTTTCTTTAATATATAGAGGCATTATATAATTTTTATAACACATTTTTAATTATTTGGAAAAATAAATAAAACAAATAGTCAAGATCAACTTATAACACATGTACGCTCTAAATTTCTCTAATTACGGTGGTTGTCATATATTGACAACCACTATAACTGCACTCACTATAGAAAAGTAATGTCGTGCTGACATGGATTTTTTCTGCATTGTCAAAAATCAGAACTTTTGGGCCACAAGATTAATCCTCACTCTTAATCACATCCGTTCATAATAATTAATCATTTCTAACAAAAGGAACAAAAAAATAATTAACAATGAAAATATAAACATTAAAAGGAAATAAGAATAAGAATGAGAATCACTGCATTCCCAAAATATAGTATTCTTAAAATATAATTACCAAAAAGTGGTCGTTTGTTCTTACAATAATTTCTCCATCCAACCTAGCCAATATTGCACCCTGCTTTGCACGGATGACCTACCTTGGCTAGAATATTAATAGTTATATATTACGATACTATATTTCAATATGAACGGAAATAGTTTTTTGAAATTTATACAATTGAGGAGTTTTAGCGTGCAAAGAATATTGATCTTACTTTTATTTATACGCTTTAAGAGGAATATTAAAACTACCTACTAAGAACTCAGGCAATAATTTAGCAATATTTTATAGACAATATTTTATACGCTTTAACTTTTGTGTTCCAATCAGTGCAAACTTTCCAAAAAAATTATGCCTCTTAAAATAATATAGGCATTATTTTAGCAATATTATAGAGACCATTAATACTGTGTGTTCAAGCCGGCAATTTACTACGCAAGCAAGCATTGATCAAGGTCTGCAATATTGATCTTCTTGAATTAACAACTTCGTTTCCAATTATATTATTTTCTTTTTATTCGTTGTCCATTGTACTTCGGTTTAATCTTCTTCAATTTCTAGAAATTAACATACAGTAAGGAAGGGGTGTGCATTAATCTACGTCGATTTACAAATATTCATCTTGCTTCCCATCTTTCACCGTCTTGCTGGGATGTTTATATTTTTCTTACACCCAATTTTCTTTTTATACTTTTATAATTTGTAGGGATCAAAATACAATAAGGACGACGTCTTCATCGATCTCATAGGTATGCTTTCATATTATGAATTGTGATATATGTATGGATTACGCACAATGATACAAGAAAGAAAAATTTAGAAAACTTTTTTAACCAACTTTTAAACTTTTAAATTTATGAACCTGCGTGTGTGTGTGTATGTATGATTTGCTAAACACTATCTTTCTTTAATCTTTATTGACTAATTGTATTGCGACTGAAAAGTAGAGAAGTAGTTGTTTGTAGCAATTGTGGAATTTGGGACTTTCGATATTGTGGAATGTGGAGCTATAATACTTACTTTCGATATATATTAAAAGAAACATCACTATTCACGAAAGATTTAAAAAAGGTTGTCTTAAAAAGGTCATTCAAAATTCATTATAAAAACAGTTAGTAAGACAACAAATAGATAAAAGCTATTGATAATAATATATGCTAATTAAACAAAATTCGACCATAATTGAAAAAGTTTTCAACTATCATAGTTGTTAAATTTGAGCCCTTGGTCTTATAGCAAGTAATCTTTAACCCTTGACATTTCCTGGCTTGTCACCTAGAGAGCCCCCCGTCACCATTGATAAATTTAGGCAAAGCTAACTGCATTTCGCTCTCTTCATTTCATTATCCTTGCACGATTGGGAAATTAAAAATCCCAAAATCTCTGCTTTTGTTCTCAGCCTCTCTTAACATTGATGTTAAAAATTATCACTTGGAATCAACAAATTCTCCATGAAACTAAATTGATTCTTGGCAGGGGGTACAGGTGAGAGAGAAGCAAAAAAGGGGGACAAAATTGTGGCGGTAGAGAGAGAACTGGAGGATTTGAGGTTTGAGTTTCTCATTCCACTGATATTCTATTTATCTTCTCCATCTCTACTTTGATTATTTCTTCCCTATAACACCTCTCTGATTCATATCAGTATTGGCCAAAATGGGCGTTCATCTCCAAAACTTGCTCCGTTATGCCGCAATGGTTCATTTTAATTCCCACTTAAAAACTAGATTTTGATAAAACCATCAATTTGGCCTTGGATCTCTCTATGCATGATACTTCAGGTCAAATTAATTGTTAAATTGTCGCCATGGGTGAACTGGGTGTCAGAAGTTATGGTGGAAAGCAGGGTGCTGAGGTTGTTGTTGCTCTTAAGGGTGGGAGATACCACAAAGACAGATTTTTAAAAAAAATTAACTGAGATCTGCCTTATCCATGTATAGATAGAAGTGTCCAAACTGAGAAATTGTTGGTGACTGATTTTCTGATAGTATTTATTACGAAACCCCACCCTTATAATCAGAGTCTCTCTCAGGCAAGTATTTCCCGCTCTGGCTTTTGAGCTCCACAATTCGCTCATATTCACTTGCCCATCCGGAAGGCAAACCCATATCAAAGTTGGTTAACAATCTTAACATTTTGTATTCGTCTGCCTCTACTGAATCGAACATTCTGCCAGAAATATAATGGTTCTATGGATTTCGACCTTTTATTGGCTCAAAATCCAAATCAAACTGAAGAACTATAGCAGTGTTATGAATTCGTCTGATTACGCCCCCTCCTCCCCACTTTCACCCTCATAGTCATAAGATCTAAAAGGGGCATGAATGGCTGTGAGAGTTAGGCCCTTGACAGTTGACAGTGACGCAGGGTCTATTTATTTTTGTTTTTTGCGGGGATGGTGATGACGAACTTTGTCTTGTCTTGCCAGCATCAACCGGAGAGAATGAGCGGAAAGAAGAGTCGAGTAAACACCTCCACAAGGATCTTAACTGTTGTTTTACTTTCCGTTTAAGGACCCTCCCCAAGTGTATATCACATTCTGTTAAAGGACCTCAGTTATGTTTCCGGTGACACAACAATGAAATAAGGCCAAAAAAATCCAACACAAAAAGCCACAATATTTTTTAGTTGTATAAGATTCAACAGATACTTCATTTCAAAATAAAAATAAAAAATCATGGAATACTTGCTGCAGAATTCTTTTGTGCTAATTTTAATTATTGATTCTGTGGATTCTATTTTCTAAAATTATACAACTAATCTTTTTTTCATAAAAAAGAAAGAGTACTAATCTTTATTTTAAGATAGTATCTCATTGGCCTTCTTTGGTATTTAATAGTCATTTTATTGAATTATTTTCTATTAAAAAGATGTTAATTTACAAAGTTAAATTTATGTTCATAAACTTCAAATGTTGGTCACAGATTCCTAAATTTTATACTACATGATAATAGAAGTTATGGTCCAAAGCACTAACTTACGAAGTTACGTTAATGTTTATATCTTCAACTGGTGTTGGTCACAAATTTCTAAATTTTAAACCAACAAGAATAATAATTATAGTCTAAGAGAGTACCTTTGTGGTAAAGAAAGTGAGACAATGTGAAAAGGGAAAAATTACTCCCAAGTCCATCAAGGTTTGGGCTAATATTTTTCTGACCTGGCAATTTTGGAAAAATATTTTCAGGTCCATTCAAGTTTGGGCAAATATTTTCTAGAAGCAAAAGTGACCAAACTTAGCTTTTTAAATTACATAAAGCCCCTTAAACTTTTTTAATTTGTATTTTAATCCTAATCCTTAAAAACTTACTTTCGAAAATTCAAAAATTGTGCTTGTAGTTTTCTGCTTATAAGTACTACTCAACGCCCTCTTTCTATTGGTATTAGAACCACGTGACCAAAAATAATTAACATAATTAAGATAATTAGTAATTAATTAAGCTAATTAATTGTGATTAACTATGATTAATCCTAGAATCATCACGTGCTTGCCCTGGACCAAATTATTCACATATTGTTTACTCATCTGAAGGCCTTTCTCATATAGCACCTCAATAAAACTATATCACTGATATAGTTTTAGAATTAAAAGCAGAATTAGTTAAAATTAAGACTGAAGTTAAGGAGTTGAAGAAGCAAATATCGGTAATTCAACTTTCTTCTAGTTAACGAAGTCAGATATAGCGAAAACTCTACTTACAGTATTAGTACTCCATTTCAGTATAAATATCATTTCCAAAATCCAAAAAACAAGTATCCATTTTCTTTGCATGATATAAAAATCTAAAATGAATTGGGAGAAAAATTAGGTGAAAAATCGGCTAAAAAAAGAAGAAGAAGATGGAGTATGATCAGTGTACTCTTGAACAAGTACAGAATATTTCGAAAAAGAACAAAATTCAGAAGATATCTTTTATTATCTCTTTGACGTTGGAGTTGGAAAATTCTTATCAGCAACAAGAAAGAAATATCTTCCTGAATTATTTGAAAAATGGGGTCCAGAGCATCTTAAGCAACTTGATGAAGATTTGGATGAATACCCAGATAATAATAGTCTGGAAGATATCATTGAAGATGAAGGCATGCAGAATCTCAATAATGATGATCAGTTTTGTCATCATTAAAAGCTCTGAAAAGTGATTGCCCTATTATTGTACTATTTTGACAAGTGTGAAGTCTGTAAAGTAAAGTATGTACTGTAACCATGTGAAGAGTTAGTGTAGCCATGTGAAAAATCAATGTATACTGTAGCCAATAGGACATCCTATGTACCTCATCTCCTCCATAAAAGGAGAGGTCGAGTGCTGAGAAGGAACACGGTTATTTGAACATTCTTGAGCAAAAGAGAAGTCGGGATTCTCTATTTCTCTATGAGCAAGTATCTCTAATGATCTTAGCTTAAATCCCTCTTCAAAGTTTTCCATTGTAATATTTTCATCTTTAAGCTTTCAATAAAAGAAGTTTTCTAGTAGGGAAAACTATTCAATTGAACTTTATATCTTAAATATTATAATTTTTTGATTAAAATTTCACTATCCTTGAAATAGATTAAAAACTTGATTAGTGACTACGGTTCGAGGTAAGAAACGAAATGGATCTATGTTGTGCCTAATCTAAGGAATGTGGAGTTGAGATTAACAACCTTTGTAAGCTGAAAGCTGGAGAAACGCAGGAGTCCAGCGCCGACTAAGTTGAAATAATGGTCAAAACTCTCTAATTAAGTTTTAATTATTTTGCTAAATATGGTGGGCCGTTAACTATAGAAAATATAATATTTGAGATATAAGTAGTAGGTTATAATAACTAGTACCAGTAAACTTATTATAAGAAGTCCAAATAAGTATAAGC
This sequence comes from Carnegiea gigantea, assembly GCA_029747015.1. Taxonomy (NCBI): domain Eukaryota; kingdom Viridiplantae; phylum Streptophyta; class Magnoliopsida; order Caryophyllales; family Cactaceae; genus Carnegiea; species Carnegiea gigantea. The sequence goes on from JAKOGI010000214.1 coordinate 370,923, forward strand.
TTAATTTTGCAAAAAAGCCCAATAACTTTGAATATTTGCAAGAAAGCCGAAAAAAGAACAGTAACCCAAATAGTAGTACTCTGAAAAATTATTACCCATACCTGAGTGGATCCAAAAATATTTATCCAAAATTAGCGAACCAAATAAATATTTACCCATATCACAGTAGACCCAAGAGTCAATTTTTCATGTGGAAAGTCATATGAAGAAAAGTCGATATTTTAAAGAAGCATGTTATTGTAGAAACTATAATTTGCGGAAGTCATCTCAACAAAAAAGAACTTCATTTTAAAAAGTTCCCTCATGTTTTTAATTAAAATATGTACATAGAAAACACGACAATTGTTGATTTAAAGTTTTTTTTAATGCAATTTTGATTTTTATGTCCAACAATTTGGTATGTCTCTTCTTAGATTCTTTATAATAAAGTAACCCTCTTAGACCATAAATATTTTCATTATAATGTAATTTAGATTCGAGAAATTTATGATAAAAAAGTTTATTTGGAAGTTCGAAAAATGTTAATTTGACTTTGCAAATTAGTATATCAATAGAAAAAATGTAATCAACAAACATAATTATCAATCCAACAAGATATACATTATTTTTGAAACAAAAGACAAATTATAGTACAATTTTTCTAAATAGAATCCAAATAATTATTAAAGTTAAAAGTATAGTATAAAAGTATAAAATAAATATTTCATTGAAGTTAAATATATAAAAAATATGAGTTTGTAAGCAAAATTTTACCCTATTATTTGCGTCCCAACACATAATCCTGTTCCCCCTTCATATTTGATTTTGGCTTCTTTAAGGTCCTTTTTTTTGGCATTTCCTTACTGTGTTTCCTTCTCTCTTATGTTTTTTTAATAAAAAAATCTCTCTTGTGCTACCGGAAAAGTTGTGCTTCAACTCCTTGAAGGATGCCATATGTACGCTTGAGGCCCTTCATGGAATCTGTCATACACTTAAGGTTCTTCACGGGATGCAAAACAAAAGTTCAGGTCCTTGCAGGGGTGTTTGCTGAGAAGAGTCTGGGGTCGAGAGCGGGGTTTTTCGTGGAAATACATCAAAAACCGTCGGTTGTGTTAAATTGAAGCAGCAGGCTACCATTAGTATATTCAACGGCTGAGATGATTGGTGATGAAATCAATAGCTACAATTCATCTCAACAACAACAGTTAAAAATATTTTCAATCACGCTAGAATCTTCGGCTAATTAATTAATTTAATAGTATAGACAATTAATACTATAACATTATTTCATAGTATTATTAATTATTTGTAATTTAACTTTACAAAGTTGTATTGTTTTAGATAATATAGTATTAAAATGGAATTTATTATTCTTGACTAAATATTAATTTCTCTACTATTTATCTATATTGTTTTAACAAAACAATATTAACAAGTAAATATTAAAATAGTTGACTTTCAAATATAGACAATAAATTAACTATCTATACCCTACTATTTATCTAGATTGTAATAGGGTCGAGTCATGTCAACTAACAAATTAGAGGAAAGCACCCCATGGATAATACAAATTTATTTCACCAAACATACAATTTATTTTTCTTTTCAGGGTTAATTGATTTTTATACTTGGAAAAAATTGTTAAATTTGATAGACAATAGCCGTTGTTTACTGTTCTGTTAATTTCTTTTTTTTCCTATGATAAAGAATATTAATAGTTTTTTTTTTTTTTGCATTTTAAAGAATATTAATAATTATTTTTTTTGGCTTCTCTAAGAATATTGATCCTAAAATCTCAAAAATTATTATTCCTATAATATATCATAATAACTTAAACACGTTACGAGTGTACGATAACAACATAACAAATTACATGAAAATACTACTTATGCTTTCTTCAATACATAACATTTTACTTTGTGAAAATTGGACCTACAATTATAAAGGCAACTGCACACTTAAACACATTACTAGTGACATAAATAACTAAGCACAAGATTTTTCCTTTATAGACTTTACATGTATGACTTTGAAACTAAAAGATCCTTAAACAATCCTTTATGCAGTCATGAATAGAGATCCACCAAGTAGTCAAAGAATTAAAAACGGATTAGAAAATAGGCTAGCTCGGCTTAATGCAAGATGGAGGCTATTTACGCTGTGTAATCAAGATGAGATAGCTATACGATATATACAAGAACGTGAATGACATCAAGCAGAAGTCAGAGCATTACAAATAGCCATATCCTGTGCTGCAGCAAACACTAACATTCTACAAAGTGAACATCAAGCACCAGCTACTAGTGTGAACTCTAATCCACGTAGAAAATTTACAGAGCCATGGTCATTCATAGGAAGTATGGTTTCATGTAGCCACTGCAAAACTAGTATGTGGTTAAGTGAAAAGATTAAAAGTAGCAACATTTCCCAACTACGATTCACCATATGTTGTCAAAATGGGCAAGTCATATTGCTAAGCTTGCCTCCGGCTCCTCCTCCCCTAGACACATTACTGAATGGTCTAAATTTCACCCAACATATTAGAGCTTACAACTCAATGTTATCATTTACTTCAATGGGTGGGATGATAGACCACTCTGTAATAGATGGTCATGGTCCTTACTCCTCCTATATAAGTGGGCAAAACTACCATCGCATTGGTTTTTTGCTCTGGACACAAGAAAGCAAGCCAAGATTTGCTTAATTGTACATAGGGCTGTCAAATAGGTCAGATCGGGTCGGGTTCGTGCTCGGGTCAAAGTTAAACGGGTTGAAAATCCCTCGACCTGAACCTAACCTGTTTAATAAACGGGTTGAAAAATCCAACCTGAAACTGTTTAACATTTAAACGGGTCACTTGATTCTGACCTGTTTAACCTGTTTAAGTTAAACGGGTCAGAATCATGTACCACTTACCTGTTTAACCTATTTAACCTACTTAAGTTTCAAACTTTAAATGAACATGTGTGTGAGCCTGAGACTGCAATTGAACACTTTGTAAACAATACATGATTACCTGAATTCTTGGTATACCAACTACTCAACAAACTGGCTTCTAAGGAGATCAGTAAGTCTTAGAGATCAGTAGTGAGGAGATGGGACGAGGGGAGTGGAGAGGAGATGGGGAGATCACATCAGTAGAGAGGAGATGAGAGGGGCGACTGAAGGCTGAAGCAACTCAAGCAAGCTCTAGCTCTGTATGGAGGAGTGGTATTGCGAATGAAGAACTGAAGAAGGTAAGAAGCCTTTTATATCAGTAAGTCCTAGAGATCAGTAGTGAGGAGATGGGACGAGGGGAGTGGAGAGGAGATGGGGAGATCACATCAGTAGAGAGGAGATGAGAGGGGCGACTGAAGGCTGAAGCAACTCAAGCAAGCTCTAGCTCTGTGTGGAGGAGTGGTATTGCGAATGAAGAACTGAAGAAGGCAAGAAGCCTTTTATATCAGTAAGTCCTAGAGATCAGTAGTGAGGAGATGGGACAAGGGAAGTGGAGAGGAGATGGGGAGATCGAATCAGTAGAGAGGAGATGAGAGGGGCGACTGAAGGTTGAAGCAACTCAAGCAAGCTCTAACTCTGTGTGGAGGAGTGGTATTGCGAATGAAGAACTGAAGAAGGCAAGAAGCCTTTTATATCTAGGGTTTTCACTTGATAGGGTGGGCTTTATGGGCTTAGGAACCAAAAATGTGAAAAATATAAAATTTGAACTCCCCGCCCCCCAGCCAAAAATCTGAAAATTAAAATTTCAATGGCCCCCAAAAATGTTCAAAAAAACTACACATAATTATATATTGATAAATAGGTTAAACGGGTTAAATGGGTTACTGTAAAAGGGTAAACGGGTTGACCTATTTAACCCGTTTAAATTGGTATTTTTTCATGTCGAAAATTTCAACCTGAACCTAACCCGTTTAATTAAACGGGTTAATCGTGTCAACCCATTTAATTAAACAGGTTGAAAATCTTTACCCAAACCCGCCTAATTTCGTGTTCGGTTCGGGTCGGTAATCGTATCGGGTCAGCTTTTGACAGCCCTAATTGTACATCTACGATGCACACGATGAAGTGTGGAACTGATGTAAGGCTTTGAATAGGTAGCAAAGTATCAAGGGGGTTAATCTGGAAATTTTGGAGGCATTACAACGAATTTAGTAAATGCTTATATGACAGTCTTATGAATGCTTGATTTAGTAAATCCTTATATGACAGTCTTTCGAAATGCACGGGACATATTACACGCCAAAAATATTGTTGACTTAAGAATGTGCATCATCGAAGCGTGGCCAGGATGCCAATACACAAGGCCCATGACAGATGAAGTGGCAGCTCTCATAGTGGGTGATGAGCATACTAATGGGGAAACTCGAGATATCATTGTTTTCAAGATAGATGGAAACTTGCAGCGTATATATGAAACTCACCCATCTTATGTGCCTCTCCAATATCCCCTTTTATTTCCATATGGAACCGGTGGTTGATCAGAACACATTCCACGTGCTGAAGGATAAAGCAGCATTAGATCATCTATCACAATGTGAGAGTTCTATGCATTCTTCATACAATATCAAGTGAATGAGTGGAACATTTTACTTTGTTGTGGTTGTTTATTTTTACACTTCATTGTTGATTGTTACGCTACAATAAAAGCATGGAAATTGAATTACATACGGCATCACCAAGGTACGCTACGAGTAGATTTGTGTAGTGATGTACAAGATGCAATCACTACTGAAGAGAATAATCCTACTGCAGTTGAAAGGACGTTAATATTACCTGCAACTTTCACAGGGTCCATGTTATATGAGGTAACACTTTCTTTAACACAATGGCCATATGTTGTCAATTGGGCTATCCAGATTTTTTGACATTTATTTGCAATCCTAGCTGGTTGAAAATTATGGAAGCAGTATCCCAACAACCTGGCCAATGCGCCAGTGATCAACCTGACATTGTAGCTTGAGTATTTCACTTAAAGCTAAAAGAGCTTACTCGGGATTTTAAAGAGAAAATTTTATTTGGCAAAGCCATTGTAGGCTGGTTTCTCCTCCAACTGTGTCTTTTTTATACAGGTTACTCAAATACTTATCATGCAAAACTAAGGAAATTAATTTGGGTTTCACTTAACAACCAAATTCCTTCATTTTAAACAAACATATCACTATTTATTCTGTCACTCAAGTTTGTCATTTCTCCTATTCACATATATACATGTCATTGAATTTCAAAAGCGAGGCTTACCGCATGCTCATATTTTGCTTACCTTAGCGAATGAGGATAAGCCAACTTATGCATAAGCTATTGCTAATGTTATATGCGCTTAGCTACCTGATAACATTAATGACCCTCAGCATTTGAAACAGTTACAAGGGACATGATTCATGGTCTATGTGGTAATGGTATTTCTTATACCCCATGCATGGATGGTAGTAATTGCACAAAACATTATCCAAAAACCTTCTCTAATGGGACCATTATTAAAGAGAATGGATTTGTCAAATATAGGCGTAGAGACGATGGAAGAAGTGTAACAATTCGTGGTATGAACATTGATAACCGGTGGGTTGTACCGTATAATTGTGACCTTTGTGTCAAATATGACGCGCATATAAATGTTGAGCACTGCGCTTAAAAGAAGGTTATTAAGTATCTTCACAAGTATATGTACAAGGGACCTCATCGAGCAACTTTTGTTATTGAAGGCAATGCTCATAGTACCAAGGATGGAGCAGGTCCTCGATATAGACAGGTTGATAAAATACAACAGTATTTAAATTGTTGTTATGTCTCACCCATAGATGCAATTTGGAGAATATTTGAGTTTGATATAACACATCGTTACCCATCTGTTGAATTGGTACAATACCACTTACCAAGACAACAATACATTATCTTCAACAATCGAAATGAACTTCATGATGTGGTAAATCAAGCAACAGAGAAGGTTACAATGCTCATTGGGTGGTTTTGCACCAATATAGCAGATATGAATGTGAGAAAATATACCTATGCAGAATTCCCAACTCCTTACGTATGGAAGAAGAGCCTTAAGAAATGGACTACAACACAATAAAGGGTTTGCATAGGTCAATTACCACATGCTCACCCTAACATGAGAAAAGATACTATCTCAAAATGTTGTTGTATATTGTTCAGGGTGCAACATGTTATGAAGACTTAAAAATTGTTAATGGAACCCTGAATTCAATTTTCAAAGAAGCTTGCTTAACACGTGGGTTGTTAGATGACACTAACAAATGGCATAAAGTATTGATAGAAGCATCAACACGGGCAACTGGGGCTGAACTGAGGAGTATGTTTTGTTCAATACTTATGTTCTCAGAAGTGGCACAACCTGAGCAATTATAGGAAGCACATTGGGAAGATCTCACTGATGACCTTCCCAGAAGGCTACAACGAGAGCAAAAAAATGCACAATTGGAGATAAGTATAGAACATAGGAGAACTCTTGGATTGCATGAGCTTGAGTTATTTTTGAATAAAAATGAAAGGTCATTAACGGACTATCCTCCTATGCCTTTACCTTCACCTGAAATGTTGTGGTGAACAGGTAATAGACTTATTAGGGAGTAACTTGACTACGATATAGCAATAGAGAGAGACAACCTTGACGTGTACCTTCGGACACTATATCAGGATCAAATGCGAGTTTTTCAATCAATAACTACGCCAGACGAACATGGAGAGGGAGGCTGCTTCTTCATTTATAGTAGTGGTGGGACAGGGAAGACATATCTTTAGAAAGCTCTTATTGCTTATCTCAGGTCCAAGGGCTTTATAGTGCTTTCAGTGGCGTCCTCTGGTATAGCAGCTTTATTGCTACCTATTGAAAAAATAGTTCATTCGACGTTCAAGATACCAATTGATGTAAATGAGATATCTGTTTGCTCAATTTCAAAACAGTCTGAATTAGTAGAACTAATAAGGGAAACATCATTGATAATATAGGATGAGGCTCCTATGACTCATCGCTACATATTTGAAGCTGTTGAGCACACCTTAAGGGACGTTTTTTACACCAATTAACCTTTTGGGGGGAAATTACTCATTTTTGGAGGTGATTTTAGGCAAGTGCTTCTGGTTGTAACTAAGGGAATCGGGCAGATATAGTTGCAATGTCAATCTCAAAAGTAATATTTTGACCTTATTGTACTATGAGACATCTCAGGCTCAACATGAGGCTAATGAATTCAAACCTAAGTCATAATGAACAAGCACAATTGAGAAGTTTTGCCGAATGGACCCTAAATGTTGGCAATGGTTCTATACAAAGGTGTCCATTTTTAGGAAGTACCGAGCCAGATTGGATATATATTCCTGAAGAATTTATCGTTAACTGATAGAGTTTGTGTACCCATATTTACTTCAAAGATATCAAGATGAGCAATACTTTCAAGATTGTTGTATAATGCCACCATTAAACACAGATGTCGATGATTTGAATTCTCGAGTCCTAGCAATGATTCCGGGTAGTAGCTATATATATTTGAGTTCTGACACATTCCTACCATGTACTACTAATTCTTACATTAATGATATTAATCCACCAGAACTGTTACACGGCATGAACTTTTCGGGTTTTCCAAATCATGAAGTTGAGCTGAAAGTTGGTGCTTTAGTTGTTCTTCTAAGAAACCTTCATCCTTCAATTGGCTTATGTAATGGCACAAGGTTATCCAAGCAAAAATCTTGACGGGTCGAAATATAGGACAAAAGATAACCATCCCACATATTGATCTAAGTCCTTCGGATAAGGATTCACCATTTACCTTGAAGAAAAGACAATTCCCTTTGAAATTGGCATTTGCAATGACAATTAACAAAAGTCAGGGTCAAACGTTGCAATATGTACGTGTATATTTACCAAACCCTATATTCTCGCATGGTCAATTATATATTGCAATCCCTCGCATCACTTTGTCTTCAAAGCTAAGGTTTTTGATTTGTAATAAAAAGGGTATGCCTAATAATATGACCAAGAACATCGTCTACCGTGAAGTTTTTATGACATTCATGATGCTTGGTTAGTCCCAATCCATAAATTATGATGTTTTTATTAGTGAAGTTATTACTCATTTGAAATTACTGTTTTGTGTTTACAACTACATTTAGTTTGTTACATCTTCGGCTAATCTATATGTATTTCATTTCTTTCTTTATGATTATAGGCATGATAAGTTTAATTAGTACACAATTCGATGCCGATATGTGCCATCAATCCTTGCAATAGATCTGTGACAGTAATTGTTAGTCTCATGAGATTCATGATGGTTCGCACTTAGAAAGAACGCAAAATATGAAAAGTTATATTCATGGACTATCAGGTATCGAGGTAATCTAAGTTCTTAAAATGTGACCAACATGTACATGTATACTGAATATCAAAGCACAATATTGTTTTACAATGTGATGAGATATTAGACAGCATGAAAGGTGATGATACTATTAATCAGTGGATCTTTATACTCAGAGTTAGCGAAGTTTACCACATCTCTGAGCTCTCGGTTGATGCTGCAATAGACGGAGAAAGGAATGTGGTCACCAATAATTTGAAGTTGGTTTTTACGCTGCGAACGAGACTTCTAGACGTCATTGATGATTGCCCTGACATTCCCTGCCAACACTTACTACCCTTTATATTGTTTATCAATGTCCTGTGATGTCTTCGGTTACATGATAACATTATAGGCAAATGTAGTTTACAAATTACAATTTACATATGTCAAACCTACTGATATGCTTTTCTAGATATTTATAAGATTTTTGTTTTGCTCTGGTACAGACATCATTGGCATGGTAGTTGCTCTATCACCTTTGGAAAAGACAAGAACTAGGGGCAATGCAAGAACTACTACTTTCTAATATGTGGTTTTATTTTCATCACTAATTAATTTTGCTTGCTTATGAATGTATTTTTATTGTCTAATAATAGCACATATAATCTACAAATACAGAATGCACACTTTGCGATTAACTTTGTGGGGAGACTTTGCGAAGGTTGAGGGCACCTATCTTGAACAACATTTAAATGAAGAAAATATACTCCTTGCTTCTAGAGTACACATTAGAGATTATGAAGATACCCTCACAATCCAATCACCATATCTTTCGTATGTAAAATTGTTTATTTGTTAACATTACAATGGTATACTTTTGTGATATGTTTTTGCCAACATCTATATGCTTATAGGTATATCAGTTTCTACTTTGCCGATAAGTAGATTATTGATTAATCCAGATATTCAAGCAACATAGGACTTTGAAGGATGGTAAACATTAGTTGTATGTTTCATTCACCATCCAAGTTATATGCAATTGATAACAAATATAATACTTTCATCGTATGTTTTAGGTACTCTGGGACCAGAGGTGTGATGCAACACTTTGATTTCATGCGTAAGAGAACATTGTGGATTGTAAATCTGGAGAAGTTGTTTGCTGCACAAAGAATTGGATTGAATGAATACGCAGCTATGCAAAATGTAAGACACACATTTATATTACAAATAACTTCAAGCTTATAGGTTAGATAAAACATAATGCTGTTTCACTATGTACAAGTTAGATGTTTTCGCATTTTTGCATATGTGGATGAGATCTACCCACTGCACTGTGACGCTTGCACTACTTGCAAAAAAAGTGTCTGCACTTATATATTCACTCTAAATGTACCTTATTGTACATGTGCAACTCCAAATTTAACTCAAAGAAGGCATGGATAATGGGTTTTTATTGTTAACTACCCTTGATTATACATATCAAGTTGTATGTTTACATTATTATGTACTATATTCTTCTATATGAATTATAGGTACATCTTTAGAATTTTATTTCGAGATCATATAGGTTATAGAAGATTTATTGTTCGTCATGAGGATGCTTGGGTTCTTTTGCATACAACTACGACACAATTGGATTCATAAGCAGTAAAGGTATTGTACTGTTCATCACGTTTTACACAATTTATTTTTCGATTACTAACTATCTCATCATAACACTCTCTACAGCTGTATAGTCATCTATCTCTATATGCGATTATAGATGATTATATAGGCAAACCATGGGTATTTGTTATGGAGCCTCCACAACACCATGAAGTAGAATTGTGTATCACACTTATTGTGTCAGTTAGTTGGCAAGAGACATTTATTACTTACGAAACAATGATGATAGGTACACCAAGCATACAAGATGTAATTATAGGCTTCAATATATCATTGTTAATCAAATTATTACTAACAACTTAATTTTTAATATAGGTACAAGAAGAGAAGGTGGATTCTTCATCATTGGCGCCATATATTAACGTATCATCATGTCATTTAGCTTGATGTTTAGTTTTGTTTTAACTACCTATAATCTGTATCATACTTTATATCGTGTCTTTTACAATCATAGATTGTTTTAATTATTGAGTTTCAATGGTTGTGCATGAAATTGCTATCTATTTATATTTTTCAATAAATTTAAGTTTCCTTCTCTAAATTATGATATTAACTTTGCCTCTAATGAACATTCCTATATTCAAACTGTCTACTGTAGTATGCACCGTACAAAGTACGAGTCCAGACTAGCGTAATAAATGTCGTTCACAAGGCCAAGAGCAATGCCCCCCTACAAAACTCTTGCTTGTTTTTCCACTTGTTCATCTGGAAACGGGGTCCACTCCAGATCAGCAATTGTGGTTTCCCCACAATTTAAATGTTCAATTAACGATATGCCCTAACAGGGTCTTTACAAAATCAGAGGATTTTATCTCTATCCTCGCATTGGAGACATCGTGATTAGAATAATGAGTCATAACAAGGAACTTCTAATAAGAACATGTCTACTCTTAAACGTAGTCTTGAAACGGAGAAGAGATTTGATGGGTAGTCTCAACAGAATTTCAATATGCAAATCTTCTAATAAAAGGGTTAATCTCTCCAACTTTATTTATGTTCTGATCACAGCGGTGAATTGGGGGTTTAATTGTTGTTGTAGACGTCACTGTTTATCTTAGGAGGGTTTAGGGTTTCTAGTTGAAGCTGGAATTAGAGTTTGAGTAGGTTTAGACGTGAAACCAAGACTTGGTTAAAATTAGGTGTTCTTTTCTTTTCTACACAAGTAGTTATGGAGTGTATTACTTAAGCAATTTTGATTTTTTTTTTCCTTTTTAAGAACTAGGTGATTGATTATTTAGAGGGGTTTAGGGTTTTAGGTTGGAGTTGGAGTCTGTTTATGCTTAAAATCATGAGTCTGCTAGAACATAGGTTTTTTTTAAGGCGCATTAAACAATTAGATATTAGCTGTTTTTTATTTTTCTTTAAAAAAAAGAAGAAGAAGAAGTAAGGAATTATTAGAGCAAACGCAGTGGTCGCCCCGCGGGAAGGAAATGAAGGGGGGCGAGCCACTGGGCCACCCGCGGGGAGGCTGCGGGGGGTGAGCCTTCCCCCTTCCTTTTTTCTTTTTTTGGGTTTTTTTAAATTTTTATGGGTTTTTTTGTTTTGTTTTTGAATTTTAAAGTAGTAGTTGGGTTTTAATGTGTGGGTCCACGGGTATTATTTTATTTGGTGATTAAAGTGATAAGCCAACCATTGGAGAGGGTCAGACTTGAAAGACAAAAAGTTAGAGAGAGGGTTGATGTGGCAATGATAGACCCCCACCGGTGAGCCAAAAATTAGCCCACCATTGTCTTTGCTCTTAGGTGATTGATTGGTGCATGGCATGGAAGGCATCAATTTGTTATTAGGTGATTGATTGCAATCATTCTACATACACAGTAATAAAATGAACACCAAATCTGCGCTAACTCAATGCGACGCAATTAAATCAAAAATATCATCATGAAAATAGGAAAATTTAACAATAAAAATTAAAAGAACCAATTACAATATATTTTTGTATTTTTAGTGCACTTCTATTTGTGTAAATAGGATTTTTCACTTATCAGTAGAAAAGATTCATATGGGAAAAGGAAATACAACCATCCAAAGCCATAAAACAAGAGTCACTATAGGTGTTGGAGTTCATCAGCGATTAACAAATGGATAAGGCAACCCTTTAGTGGCTATGGCTTCGATTGATGATGGATGAGAAGCTGGTATCATATTCATCAACGGAACATCAGTCAGTAAATAAACGGACTTTTGGTGTGCTAATTGTTTTTATTTTTACATGCAATCAGTTTGCTAATTGTTATTTTTGTTTATTAATTTAATGGGAAGTTTTAACTAGGAGTTTGTGTTATCCTATTAAAAATTATTATCGTATTTGCATCTTTTTTGGGGTGATTTACTATAACCAGTGAGTAACCCAAGAAAAAGGAAGATGTAATTAGAGTTCTAAGCTTTTTTATGTACCCTATGGTGAACGAAGGTTGCATGGAATGCCCGCATTCTACTCTTTGATTCCATTGAAGCATTAGTGTTGTTAAGAGTTTGCTTAGGCAAATCACTGAAGATTCTATGATAATTAATTCTGTTTTAAATTACCATAGTTGAATTACCTAACAACCGCTGATTATACAATGACAAATCCTGGCCATTGATTGGATTTCCAATAACTTGCTATTACTAGTAATTTGTGGGGCGAACATTCTTTTTCTTTTCCAGATAAGATATATTCAAATTGTTGAAGAGCCTCCCAACGATGAAGGTGGGGATCATGATTAATAGGGGAATGCCCCTCTAATTTTTAATGGATTTTTTACTTGGGCATTTGGACATTTTAGCATTCATCTTTCGTTTGGACTTTTTTTTTTGGTTACAAACTTTGCGATTATGATTCCTTTCTTTTTTTACTTATTGCTTTTTTCATATTGTCATGATTAAGCTCGATGTTGGAGCATTTATACGTTTAATTGTTTGCACTTATTATTATAATTTTGCTCAATATTGGAGCATTACCCCTTAGCTGTGAGGTCAAGTGGACCAACAAAAGAGTCCAAAAAGTTTAAACAAAATCCCACGAGAAAAAAACTAATAAAGAAAAGGAAGAGAAAAGAAAAATTGTAAAATTTTCACGGACCTTCTTCCCCCTTTTTTTTTTTTTTTTTTTGTGTGTGTGAAATTTTTTAATGAGGATGGACTTAGGAGGGAAATTATAAAAGGATGAATTAAATTGAAACAAGATGAAATCTTTAATACTTGTAAAAGAATTTTTAGAAAATATAGGCGGCAATTCAGATTTGGTGAAATGAATATCTTGAAATATTGTGGCCAGAAGGAAAAAGGAAAGAGGATCGCATCAGTCAGGGATCGGCTGACCAACGATGTGATTTGGGATCCAGACAGCAACCTAGCCCCCTAACTTGTGTCGTTGGTAACCGGCCAAAAGAAGATTCATGCCGATTGGGTTTAGCTGTGTTTCTTATCTAATGCTCTTTAAATTTCGAGTAGTATAGGAAGTTCTCTGCATTGTTTTATACCCCTTAGAGCACCAAACACGCTGAAATTTCACTGAAATTCCTCATGGCCTCTTTTGGACGCTTTATTTGACTTTTGGAGGTCACAACTTAAGTAAGACTCATACTAGCATGTTAGAACCTTATGGACTGTGTTCTTTATTCTCAAGCAGGTGAAAATGGATGATATGTTGTTGAGGCTGTTGGTATGTGCAAATGGCTCAATAATCTCCATGTCTTTCACTCCCAACTAGGGATGTATGCGCCATGGTCAAGCAGTTTGAAGCTTTCTTTGGTTTCTCTAGAAGGAAG
>JAKOGI010000214.1:389612-447112 GCA_029747015.1 Carnegiea gigantea
TGGGTGTTTTCAACCCTGGTTGTTGACTCAACTTTTGAGGCAATTTGAGCAATCTTTCAGCTCTAAGCACTGTCTTGTTTTCCCTCACATACACCCCAAAGCCCTCAGCAGGAACTCCTAGGATTTCTCCCAATTCCTTAGCATTGAACCGTAATCTTTTCCCATTGACCACACTTGTCACCACACCATTGGTGACATCACAGTTGGCATAGAATTCTGCTAAATCAGGTACTGAACACCCTCTTTGGGTGTTTGCAAAGAGGTCTAACCAACCCTGGGCTGTAAGTTTATACAAGAACATCTCCAGACCCTAATCTTGAACATAAGTAACTTTTACAATTTTGTCCCGTACCACACTCCTTTGGAGAAAATGGGAAACTTTGGCTACTGTGGTCATGGTTGTTTTGACTTTCTTGGATTTGGGTTCATCAGGCTTTGCTTCTATGGGCACCTATTGGAAAGCAGCCTTTCTCTTTGATGAGGCTCTTTTTAAGGAAGGCTTCACTGATGGAGCAGAGGCAGGCACCTGTTTGGAAGCAATCTCCTCAGTTTCAAGCACCTGTTCTAGTACTTGTTTTGAAACAGCTTTCCTTTTGGTTTGGGTGTTCTGGGTTTTTTCTGATAGAGACTGGGTAGATTCTTTGGTAGGTTTGGTAGAGGCTTTTGTAATAGAAGGTTCAGGTACTTGTTTTGGCTGAGAAGAACCAGAGAGTGAACAAGAACTGCGGGTTCGAGGTCTACGAATAGGTGTGGAAATAGGTTTGGAAGTGGTGGTTTTAAACCGACGTCTAGGCCCCCATTCATCCGGTCTATTTTTCTAGAAGGGCTGCGGTTGGAGAACCTCTATGGTTGAATCAGATCCATCACTGTTAGTCTCCTCAAGGTCTTCCACTCGATCCAAATTAATGATGGGGTCATCCATTCTGTCAAAGAAAATGGGTGCAGACCCCGTTCGGGCTTTACCTAATTCAGGAACAGGTTCAGGCCCTGATCGTGCCGTGTCTACTTCAAGAACATCATCAGACACAGCTTAACCCGCAGTGGTTTCAAAAACACCCTTAGACCCAGTAGGTTCCACGTTAGGGTCGAATAATACCAAATCCCATCCAAATACAGGAGGAACATCACCCAATTTCAGCCGCACCGTTTGCAAGTCTAGACACTTCAAAAAACCAAAAATTGTAGAGTAAATAGGCAAAGGGGGTAGAGAATTGAACCCCCTACCTCTAAGTGGTACTGGTGCTGCAGCCGCCGACAAGGGCAGAGACGTGGGCATTGGCAGAGACGCCATGCGCGTGCGCTTCGAGACTGGAGATTGAGAGGTGGTGGTGCTGCGTTTCTCAGAGGCGAAGGAACTGCTGTCGGAGTTCGCCATTGATGGTGAAGAGAAACTTGGTTTTTTGAGAGATTAGGGTTTTGGTTTGAGTGAGAGAGGGAGATTGAGAGAGATAATTGGTGGCTGATGAGCAACGTGAGCAGGCAAGGGAGTTAAGGGGTCAACTGGCTTTCAACCGGAAAAGAGGAGCATTAAGTCTCCCAGCCACGCACGCTTAAAAAAAATTCTCAACAACGGAATTAACTACCTGATTCGCACAAAGTGACAAACAGTGGCCATACCTGTTCTTGGTGCTTGTTTCTGCGATCAGTTGTTCGGTAACATGGGACAATAAGGGCAATATCATCAGACCTCAATGAGTGTCAACAAGCTGTATTCCACACATGTGCTAAATATAGCACCAAGTTTGACTGCAACCAATAATTTTAACAGGTTTGACCTGAAAAGCCCTTTAACTAGACAAACATTGGGGGTTAATTAGGCATTCTCAAGTCATTTTAATCAGACCCAGTTCCAATCTGCTCTTCTCAAACTGTTCTTTATTCAGTGCCTTGGTGAAAATATCAGCAATTTGTTTATTAGTGGCACAGAAATTCATTGAAACCAAGCCTTTTTCAACATTGTCTCTCAAAAAATGATGATGAATGTCCATATGTTTAGTCCTTTTATGTTGATAAGGATTTTTGGAAATATTAATTGCACTTGTATTATCACAAAATATGGGAATGCATCCCGTATCAACACAAAAATCTTTGAGTTATTACCTTATCCATAATAGTTGAGTACAACAAGAAGCAGCTGCAATGTATTCAACTTCTGCTGTGGACATGGCAATTGAGTGTTGTTTCTTGGTTGCCCAAGATACCAAACAGGGTCCAAGAAAATGAGCCATACCTGAGGTGCTTTTTCTATCAACCAAGAAACCTGCATAGTCAGCATCAGCATATCCAACAAGGTCAAAGTTGCATCCTTTAAGATACCATAAAGCCAAATCAGGTGTATGTTTTAGATATCTAAGAATCCGTTTAATAGCCTTTAAATGTGATTCTTTAGGCTTAGAATGAAAACGGGCACACAAACCAACACTGAAAACAATATCAGGTCTACTAGCAGTTAGGTAAAGAAGCGACCCTATCATGCCCCTATAGGATTTCTCCTCAACTGAGGGACTCCCATCATCCATTACTAATCTGGTTGAAGGAGAGATGGGAGTATCAATGGGCTTAGCCGATTCCATTCCAAATCGCTTAAGTAATTTCTTGACATATTTTTGTTGATGTATCATGGTGCCGTTTGAAGTTTGCTTGATTTGCAAGCCTAAGAAAAAATTAAGCTCACCCATCATGCTCATTTCAAACTCACTCCTCATCATTTTTGAAAACTCTTCACATAAATCATTGTGTGTTGCACCAAATATAATATCATCGACATATAATTTTTTTTCATTTCGTTTATTTTCATTATTATTATTATTTGGATTCTCCAACTGACTTATTTTTTCATGTGTATTTATAGTTTCCAAACATAATTTATTTGGGTTCTCCAATAGATGTTCAATGATGATTTTATGAAGATGACAATGAAGGGGAAAAAGAGAGTTTAAATGGGAATAAATATGAAATGTCTTTGAGTTTATTAAATTGTAATGCTTAAAATGTTAATTCTGAATTTGTGAGCTACCAATAAAAGGGATTATCTTGTCGTATTGTTTTTTAATTTTGGCTTCTTATCATTTTGTCAATAAAAGGGAATTCAATTTCTAATTGTGGTGGCCTTTGTCAAAATATGGTCCATAACACATTATTAAATTCTCAATAAAATTACAACATTAATTTCACTATATTATTTTCTTCACTTTGTTCCACTTAGCATGTTTAGCAAAGTTTAAAATTTGAAAAATTAAGAAAATTTCTAGCAGATCTTTTGACAGACATGGTCAAAAATTATGAGGAAAATCATGCTCCTGTTAGAATTTTTGACGAAGTTCGTAAAAAATACCTATAAAAAATGTAGCCCCGAGCCAAACTTGAAATCTTTCGAGTTCTGACGGGTAAACATTTCCATCAACATGTATTTTGATAGACTATCAGTCCGTCAAAATTTCTGTCAAAATCATACTGTCAAAATTTCTGTCAAAACATTTCCATCAACATATATTATCAGTCTATTCATACGGTCTATTAGTTAAAATTTTGATGGACTGTCAATCTGTTAAAAATATTCCGTTAGATTTCTGATGGATCAGTCAAAATATCCATTTCGACCAATGGTTTTTTGACAAATATAATTTCCGTCAAAATTTCCGTCAATATGCCAATTTTTCGCCAAAATCTGCACTTTCTTCGGTCAAAATTTAATTATGTTTAAGTAGTTGACCAATTTGAATATTTTTATACAACGTTTTTGTGCTATATATATATATAGAAGCAAACATTGTGTCATATATTGTGTCCATAATACACCCAAATCATCTTTATGACATATATGGGAGCTGGTAACCAAAGTTCCAGTACATATTTCTTATGCCACAACATATTTTCCTCAAGCATTCCCACAGGTAGACTCTCAAAATGATACTGGTGTCTTTGTAAATGGTCCCTTTGTAACTAATGAAGTTACTTTTTTGACATTAATATGTATCAGCCAAGCCTTGGACCCATAAATGCATCAATTGCAACTATGCATATGCATCATCATATGGCTCAGGTCACATCAATTTAACTACATAAAATGAAGTTGAATTCTACAATTTTCACCCAAAAAAAAATGAACCTCGTGGAACATTATATTCATTTCAGGTTCCAATGCCACCCGCACCATACCCTTCATAGTATTTTGTTCATCCAATGTGTGCAAGACATGCATTCACATAGATGGCGGTTCATCCTTGCATCGAAACATTTCCAACAATTAGAGGGCACAAGTAATTTTCTAATGGAGTTACATTCAAACAAATTCAACAATTGGGAATCACATAATGATGAGATTAGGAGCATTAAGTGGAGTTTGATTTGAACTATGTCAAAGATTTGAATATGCTTTTGTTATGAAGAAAATGTTGTTCATGAATACCATCATTCAACAATTCCTAGTTTGTCAAGAATGCAAGATTGATAGAAATCCTTCTTGTACCTTTGCTCATAAATTATATTCCAATTTAACTAGTATCGTAACACTATTAAATAAGTAATTTTTATTATTTAATAATTTTCTTTCATATATGCATGAATTTGATTAACAAAAGTTTTAATTTTGAACAATTATGAGATTAAAGTGGAACCATTTTTAGGTGGAGTTTAATATTGATCAATCTTTAGATCAATATTTGAACTATCATTTTGATTAGTTTATTTTGAACAATGTATAATGAAAACATATTTTGAATAATGTATTGTTGAAAAATGTTATATTTTGCTTATCATGCAATATTATATTTTGCACAATCTCTTGGGTAAGACCCCATCTAAAAGGAGCACTACAATCCCCTTTTTTTTCAAAATGTTTAACAGTAGCTGCCTCTACATTGACTAATGCTTCTAATGTAGAAGGCACCCAAACTACATCTTCATTATGTGTAAGACCATCAATGTTGCCATGATCAGCACAAACACCTACACCAGGTATCGACACACTTGGACCTTCTATAGGAATAGCAATGAATTTATTTATCGCCTTGCTAATGTGAAATGCTCTCCTATTCTTGGGAAACCTATCGCAAGTCACCCCAATTGCCTTACGAAGTTGACCATGCATATGAATTACCCAATTTAACATGCTCTTCCATTCAAGCAAATAAAAATTAAACATAAATTAAATGAAATCAAATTTTAGTCAGTTTAGTTCAGCGAAAATACATTGAAAACAATAAGGCCTTAAGTGTTGAACAAAACATTATCTCATTATGAACAAAAATTGTAATCATATATTTAACATAACATCTATAAAAGATACCTCAAATGAGCCATCATGAGCAGGGCTAGAAGGCAATCTTCTGCTGCCGCAAGCAAGACAAGTTGGTTCAACAGTAGAATCGCTCACAAGTGGATGATTATCAGCATTGTCTTCCTTCATTTATTCATGCTCATGCCTTTAAGCCAAGACGAAATGAAAATTGAACAAAATCAATTTAGGCCCTTTTGTCAATACTTATTCTTTTTTAAGAATAAGTTCAATTAAAAAAAAAATAAGTTCAATTCATCCAGTTCAATTTCAAAAAAAAATACGTTAAGCTAAGTTCAGTTCAATTTAGTTCAGCTCAGCAAAAAATAAGTTTAGTTTAATTCAGTTTAGTTCGGTTCAATTCAGCTAGGTTCATCAAAAAATAAGTTCAATTCAGCTAAAGTTAGTCCAGCAAAAATAAGTTTTGTTCAGTTTAGTTCTGTTCAGTTCTGTTCAGTTTAGTTCAATAAAAATACGTTCAATTCATTTTACCAAAAATAAGTTTAGCTCAGTTTAGCACAATTTAGATGAAATGAATAGAGACTTAATTAGATACGAAGACAAGATAACCTAACTGATGAACATAACAAAATTGCATTATGAATAAACCTATGAATCATATATTTTACATGTTAAAAGATACCTCCAATGAGACACCAGCAACAGAGGTAGGAGGTATTGTTCTACTATCACATATGGCACAAACTAGTACAAATCAGCATTATCTAGTGATCTTTCTACATCAATTTATGCTCTAGATCTTAAGAGTATTGCTGTAAATCAGCTTCACCAACTTGAACTGCATTATCATAATCTAACATCCCATGAATTACACCTCTACCAAAAATACCAGCCATATTTTCTTCATTATCCATTTTTTTGTACACCTCAACTTTAGTTCAACTAATTGCAATTGGAAACTATCTTCCAGGAGTAACACCCCCAAAACAACCTTATCCAAATAGCATAGCTAAACAACCCCCCTCCCCAAACAAGTACTTAGACACACAAAAGAGGAGAAGAAAATTACAAAAATAATATAACAGATCAAATAAGAGAAATATATATGCTAACCATCAAACATATTAGGGGACCCCTGAACAACCAATCAGGATCACTCATCCATTCAAAAATAGTGGCACTTAAAGTACTAATCACACATTCACACCAATCGAAGCAGATAAGGTCATCAACATTACCTAAAGACCTTAGCATCTTAAAATAAGTATCCCCATTTTGGTTCCCCTTGATACAAGTAGAAAAATGACATATACAATGAAATCTCTCTTGAATCCATTACCATGATCACCATGATCAAGGGTCTCATCGCGCATCTTTCCAATCTTTGGAACTCCAGATGATGTACCCATCTTCTCCTCCAACTATCCAATAGAGCATAGAATTTCTCACAAGAATCGCAAGATATTCCCTCTAGTACTTTTGTAGGACCCACGGGGCAACCCAAGTGTTGTAGAACATCTTCCTGTGCAAACTCCAATATCCTATGGTTCGGAAGGTTAAGAAAACTACCACAGTAATCACAATTTTCTAAAAGCCACATTCCCAACCTTTTTGGAATAACAGTAGATCATTCACATCCAAATATTATCCATAGCTTAGTCTTTCTGTCAAATAGGAAATACTCGAAATAGACATTCAGTGAAAATGTTGGAATATCTTTTTTAAACGTCAAGAGTAGTTCGGAATACCCCTTTTCTTTGAGTGTCTTTCACAACAGGTTCCTTGATAGCTCCACTACCCTTTTTTTTTAATCGTCTTTTGCAAAGGCCCTTTTGATTGTGATGATCTATACATACATAACATAAAAAAACCACATGACTGTTAAGTAAACTGATAATGAATAATCCCAAATAATAAAATATAAATCTACTAATAACCTACCTAAAACTTATGAGAGAAATCATCGATCAACTAGACATAAGCAAAACCATTACTATCATTGAACAATCTACTACTGTCAGTTGAACAAATAACCCTATAATATGACTATTGAATAACCTGACTTAATATAATGAACAAATAATATTTAAAATATATACATATCTTAACAATTAAGAAAACACACATAATTATTAAGTAAACTCACTAACAATAATCCAAAATAATAAATTACACATCTACTAATAACCTAGTTAAAACTTATAAAAGAAATCATCAACCAACTAGACATAAGCAAACCCATTGCTATCATTGAACAATGTACTACTGTTAGTTGAATAGATAAGCTCATAGTAATATTTTTGAACAATTTGACCCAACGTAATGAACAAACAATATTTAAAATATACATATATCCAAATAATTAAGAAAAATACACAGTTATCGAGGAAACTTACAATGAATAATCCCAAATAATAAATTATACATCTACTAATAACATGTTTAAAACTTATAAAAAAACCATCAACCAACTAGATATGAGCAAAACCATGACTATCATTGAACAATCTACTACTGTCAGATGAACAAATCCACTACTTTTGAACAATTTGTATATAAGCTATCCTCCCCGCACCCCACCCCAATTAAATTCAAATCCAACACGTATAGAGGCTACCATCCCAATCAAAGTTTGTAATCTTATATTTTTTGTGGAATATGTATATAAGCTATCAATCGGAAAAAATAGTTGAATCCAAGACTAACATCCTTTTTCGATTATATATCACCCTAAAAAATATTGAATTTCATAACTGTTCAAGCTAACCTCCTTTTTCGATAATATACTATTGCACCCATAAAATCAAGATTTTGACGTTGATCACCATCTACAGTTTGCACCCACGGAGATTTTGCCATTTTTGAAAAATCACCTAATGAATTAATTCCAAAACTTGATGAATAATATAAGTATAAACACCAAGTTTGCCTTTCACGTGAACCCGAAAAGAAATTTGATTGTTTATGAATTATATCAAAGTTGCATGTCCTATGCACCAGAAAAGAACAATTGCTGCATGTTTCTCTCTCTTGCTTGGTTATGCACAATTGCAAGTAATTAGCAAATTAGCAATATGGAGGAATATTCTCCTAATTTAATGTCCTGATTAATTAGAGGGAATAGAAACAATTTACATCATATCATATATATAATATATAAATGAATGTGTTGCATGATGAATGATATTTTGCACAACATCATTGGTCAAGTGGTTTTTAAATTTTCCTTTTTCCTTTAGAGTTGTCTAATTAATACAATAAATCACAATAGGGCATGCGTTGTAGGATTAATGACATTTGGCACAACATCATTGGTCAAGTGATTTTTAAATTTTCCTTTTTCCTTTAGAGTTGTCTAATTAATACAACAAATCACAATAGTGCAATCTTCGTAACGTATATATACTATGACTTTTTTAAATCACAATACAATTATGTTTGTGCAATTTAATTTCACAAATACCTTTTAAACTTTTTTGCTTGACATATTCAATCATAAATAATCTCCATATGAACTGTGAATTCCTCTTTCTCATTTTTTTTTTGTTTTTTTCTTTTGAAATTATCTTTTTCAGGGGAGCCATAAAAGCAAATGAATATTGCATTGTAATTTATGAAGCACTTCAAACATTTCCAAGATTTTAAATGGGCTATGGTTTTTTCCATGTAGAAACCCACGTTGGGAATGCCAATGCATCATACTGTATAGATTGCATTCTTACACATTGCATGATATTGGGTTGTTTTGGTTGCAATTGTTTTAGAGGTGCAATACTGTATTATAGACATACTGCATCTTTAGATCTTTACCACAGTAGTTCGATTAGAGTCAGACTTGCCACCAACAGCTGAATGCTCCTAAAGTCTCATACTCCAGAAATAAATAAATAAATAAACATGGAGCACAAGTGATGATACTGATCCACATTCATAATGGTCATATGCTTACACAATGATAGGTTAGATATTAATGATCTCAAGTGAAAAAAAAATTGTAAGATTTATAATTTCTCAAACAGTAAATTGATGTATAATGAGGCTAGGAAGAGAAAGGGCTATCAGTTAACAAAGCAATTACCAATCAACACCTTTATTAAAGCTTGGCAGTTATAAAAAATCGAACAAATCAATTGATAATAATAAGTTACAAAAATAATAATAATACCAAATAAACATAATTACTATTTTATTTGATTAGACTTCCCCTTACTTCATCTTGTGAAGCTATGAAACTTAGGGGGTTTGTGAAATTGTTGTATAATGAGGCTGGGTATAGCCATGGTCATCGTTTAGCAAAATAATTATTAACAATCACTTTTATTGAAGCTTTGCAGTTGTAGAAGACCAAGCAAATATATAAATAATAATAAGTTATCCAAAAAAAACCTAATACCAAATTAACATAATTAAAGTTTAGGTCAAGCAAGGACCATTAGTTAATAAAGTGAAAAAAAAAATAATGACATACATAATTTTTTGAACCGTAAATTGTCTTATAATGAAGCTAGGTAAAGCAAGGGTCTTTAGTTGACAAAGTAATTACCAATGCACTTTTATTAAAACTTGACGGTTATAGAAAACCAAACAAATCAATAGATAATAATAAGTTTTAAAAAAATAATAATAACAAGCAAATATAGTTACTAATTGATTGGATTACCCCTTAATTCAGCTTGTAAAACTCAGTGGCATTCCCATAAGGTTCACTTTTTCTATCAAGAGGAAGAGTTTGACGCCAAGCTGTTCCAACTATTTGTAAAGACTCAAACTTGTTGGTAAAGCTGGTGCTTCATCCTAATTCACCCACTTATTGAATTACTCTTCATCAAAGACCTCGGATTTTAATCCATGAATGAGAAAAATTGGATACATGTTATGCCAACATGGTGATAACATGAAAACAAATCAAGAATAAAACTGTGGAATAATTTGGCACAAAATAAAGCCATTATAGTGATTGTCTTATTCGATTTGTTTATTCAACTTACAGCTAAGCTCACAAAATTCTCCTCCAGCATTTTCCTAACATGAGAAAGCAAAACTTTCAAGCAGCTTCAATTCAATATCTATATGCACCTTCACCTTCGAGAAAGTTGGCAAGGTTCATACCACATACGGACCAAATTGTTGTATAATGAGGTTGGGTAAAGCAATGGTCATCCGTTAGCAAAATAATTATCATTTAAACCACAATGAACCATAATAATAATAATAACAACAACAACAACAACAATAATAAGGATAATAATAATTCCAAATAAAATAAAAAGAATAACAATAGTATCTTCTATATAAACCCAATTAGTCCATCAAAAGGATACACCTACCTCCAAACTTTTCTAGCTTTGATCAAAGTCCTTATTTTTTTTGTTCCACATATGATGCCATCCTCATCCTCATCCTCATTGTAAGCAATATATGTGTTTTCCCTCCTATACAAAAGAAGCAAGTATTCTACATCTTTGTTAGTCTCAGTACATAAATGTACATTAATCCTTCCCCCTCCCCTCCCTTGCATTCACGAATGAATTTAAACAAGCTGTCAACAACTATGCTTTTTTGAGCAATTTAACCAAGGAAAAGGAAGACCGGAAAATAAGACTAGAGCTGCACGTTTGCGGACAGTTGTAAACACCCGAAGGAAGGGAGAGATTATAAATATCAAGATGGTTCTAATTGATGAAAAGGTAGTAAGTTGTATTCACTTATCAAATAATCAAAGTCATTTTGATTTTTACAATATCTTAAATCTCCATTTCATTTTTGTTCATACAGTCTCATTACATCCATACATTAATTAAATGAAGTCTTGCATATAGATTTCGAGACAGACTCATGCTTTACTTTTTTCCAAATGCTATTGTGAGGGTGTTAGAAGACGACCGTGTCGATATTCCAAGGCATAGGTTTGATTTAGTTGATTTTGAGAAACTTCATCTTCGTATGAACAATGACTGCAGATTAACAGGTAATATTATTAATTTTATATATATTCAGATCATTTAAATAAGTTTGAGAACAAAAAATTATAATCATTAACTTAAAAGCATCTTAGTGAAATTTTTCAACAAAATTATATAGAATTAAGGGTTATCGATTTGTGGATTCCATTGGATTATATGAATCTCTCCCAAAATCCCAACCAAACCATACACAAAAACAATGACAGGCATCCTATAAAAAAAAACATACAATAGCAAATGTAACTTTCAATAGTGATTTATGAGATAAATAATTAAATTGTCTTTTGCTTCAATTATTAAATGACCTACGTCTATATTTTCCCATAAGTCTAGTTCAAAATTCCCAAAAATTCACACTCCTCACTGCTATCAACTTTATCAATCATTTAGAACCCATTAGTCCACAAAAATAGTAATAAGTCATTACATTACAAATAATTCAAAATATATAATCGCATCTCTAACATTGATACAAATTACAACTAATTAGCTAATAATTTAAATCTCAAACGAAGAATTACCTATGCCCGTGCGAAGACGGCATTTACACTAGTTGTTTAGGAAAGTTAATCTATATTCCATGTCTTTTACTATTTCTTATTTTATTTTATTTTTTTAAAAAAATCTTTACATCTTATATAGTTGTCAGCTTGCAAGATGCCACCTTGGAAAATACATATGCGTCAGCACCAAGAGTATATCCACCCAAGTCGATGGTATAAATTGCCCACTATTCATGTGTCCTCCCTTCCCTAATCACCATCATTTG
This sequence comes from Carnegiea gigantea, assembly GCA_029747015.1. Taxonomy (NCBI): domain Eukaryota; kingdom Viridiplantae; phylum Streptophyta; class Magnoliopsida; order Caryophyllales; family Cactaceae; genus Carnegiea; species Carnegiea gigantea. The sequence goes on from JAKOGI010000214.1 coordinate 401,581, forward strand.
TTCTTTCAATATCATTCTACGTGATTTGAATACTAATGCAGTTTTTTTTTGGTTCTTTTTACACAAATGTTAATGGCCACATGGTGACAACTAAATTATTTTTTACAATAATAATAATAATAATAATAATAATAATAAGAAGAAGAAGAAGAAGAAGAAGAAGAAGAAGAAGAAGAAGAAGAAGAAGAAGAAGAAGAAGAAGAAGAAGAAGAAGAAGAAGAAGATATTGGTGGCAAATTATTATTTTATAGTTTGTTCCTACTTCCTGCAAAATACAATGCTATTTTTCTTATATATAATTATTATATTAAGTAATATTAATAAAAATAAATGAAGAATAATATGGACAAATAGTACTTGTTATTTGTTTAAACTCATATATAATGCTGCCTATTTTATTTTTGAGATAATTTAACATTTGCATTATTTTTTTCTATGGACATCTATATTAATTTTGTTAGTAAATGTGTAATTATTGAATTTTAATCTATATATTTTTAAACATTTTAACAAATTTCTACATATAAGACAAATCTAATTAATTGCTTAATAATGGTATACATAAATAGCTTCGATTGAAAAAATATAGAAAGACGACAAAATTGTTCACTTTAAAATCACATCCAACAAAAGTCAAAAATATAATTTACAATTTTACGAAAAATATTAGTAAATATTAAATTAGATGTATCACCCATTTAAGCATCCTGCTTAATGATCCTACATTAAAGCAATGCCACATAAGCATCTTACATGTCATCTATATAAACATTTTACATGTCATTCATACATTATCCCCACTTAACTTTTAGAGTACATATACACATATGTATGTATGTGTGTGTGTGTGTATATATATATATATATATATATATATATATGTGTGTGTGTGTGTGTGTGTGTGTGTACATACATATAAATATTTATATATATATAATATATATACACACACACACACACACACATATATATATATATAACACACACAACCTATATATATATATAATATATATATATATATATATATATATATATATATATGTTAATATGCCTGTTAGTTCGTGCGAGTGGGTTAAATGTGATGTTTTTGGGTTCGGATAAAATACGAATTGGGTGTATTTCGAGTTCGAGTAAAATATGAGCAGTCCTATTTCGGTTCTGTGAGTTACGGGTCAACCAACAGGTTTAGAACGCTTTTTTGTGGGTCATTTCCTTTTTATCAAAATTAAAGACTCGGCATATTTAAAATTTTAAATTGTTCGTATTTAATGAAAAAATGTTGTAATTGTAATTTCTCAAAAGAATATTAAAAATATTCAAAATTTTCATTATGATATATGTGCGTCATGAACAAGTGACCAAAGAGTCGAACACAGTGAGTCGAACCACGGACTAAGATAAGGTTAATAATGGGTCGAATGATTTATGCTAGTTCAGTTGAAAGCATGTTAACGAGTTGGAGCGGCTCGATCTACTAATGAGCCATTTAATAATTTGATATTTTTGTTAATTAACTTACCATTACTTAATCAGGTACATTTTTTTTAGTAAGTCGATCCTAACACGAACGCGAGCTATACTCAACGTCGCAGTTCAAAACTAATTAGAATAAAAAACAAATGAAAGGATATTGGTGAAACACAAAATATTACAATTATCTTTTAATTAATATCAAAGTGTTAGATTATTATAGTGTAATATTATTTTAATTGTAATGAGACATATTCATTTCACTAAAGATATAACGGTATGACTTGCACGTTTTTAATACTTGTCTTCTTCTAAATTGATTTCATAATACTAGATAGTCATTTTCCGTCATTTTACACAACTTTTAGAAGTTTTCCATTAATAAGTTATGTTTGACAACGAAGTTGAGAAAAAAATGGTGCTATTTGTTTAATTTATGAAGTAATGCGATAATTATATAGTGTCTTTCTAAGCAAACCCATATAATAAATAACCATAGTGGGTAAAAGGGATGAATTTAAAAAAATTAAAAAATAAAGATATAATGTTAAGATTGAGCAGGTAATTTATAACTCTAGGGTACCCTGATTCTATGGAAATAATTATTAGGGGTCAACATATTTAGAATGTATTCTAAAGTACCTACTATTTTGGGTAAACTATTAATAGGGGATAATATTTTCCAAAATAGTTACTGGCTGAAGTTTTTGTTTGCAACTTAGTTCCTGATCTTTTTAAAAATTCGCAGATTAGTCCCTAAAATATAAAAAACGTGTAAATAAGCTATTTTTAGGGGTTTTTTCCAGAAAATATGCGTGTTTTAACTTATTTAGCTTCTTATAATGACTTTACTGGTACTAGTTATCACAATCTACTACTTATATTTTATATATTATAATTTCTATGGTTGTAGGTCCACCATGCTTAGCAAAAATAATTAAAACTTAATTAGAGAGTTTCAACCGTTACCTTGAACTTAGTCGGCGCTGGACTCCGGCGTTCTTCTAACTTCCGGTTTGTAGAGATTGCTAATCTCAACCCCTACTTTCCTTAGATCAGGCACAGTACAGATCCGTTTCGTTTCCTACCTCAGACCGTAGTCACTAATCAAGTTTTTAATTTTTTTCAAGGATAATGGAATTTTAATCAAGAAATTATAATATTTAAGACATAAGGTTCAATTAGATAACGTTCCCTACTGGAAAACTTCTTTTATTAAAAGCTTGAAAGTAGTTATATTACAATAGAATGCTTTGAAGAGAAACTTAAGCTAAGATCATTAGAGATGCTTGTTCACAGAGAAATGGAGAATTCCAACTTCTTTCTTGCTTAAGAATGCTCAAATGACCGTGTCTTTCTCTGCTCTCGACCTCTATATTTATAGAGGGGATGGGGGTACATAGGATGCCTTAAAGGCTACAGTATAAAAAATTTTCACATGACTACAGTTGTCTACAGTACACTGACGGTTACAGTACATACTTTATTTTACAGATCAGATACTTGTCAAAATAGTACAATAATGAGGCAGCCTTTTCAGAACTTTTAATGATGATAAGACTAGTCATCATTATTGAGATTCTGTATGCCTTCATCTCCAATTATATCTTTCAGACCATCATTATCTGGATAATTATCAAAATCTTCATTAATTTACTTAGGATGCTTTGGGTCCCATTCTTCAAATAATTCCAGGAGATATTTTTTTCCTTTTTTTGATAAGAATTTTTCAGCTCTAATATCAAAGAGATAATCAAAGATATCTTCTGACATTACTCCTTCCACTTTCATGTAGTCTTTGAACTCATTATCATAGGCGTAAGTAATGTTTCCACAATACATTAATTTTTTCCTTCTTCTATCAATGCCCAACATTGATGATAAATGTTAAAAAATCCAATAGCCCTTGCTAATGCAGGATAAATAATTAGATGTACCGGATCTCTATGAATCCAATTTTGTCATTAATCATCGGGATTGTCGCAGTCAACAATTTAGATAAGATAATAGGCCAGTTTGGCTTTTCTATCTTCATATTCAATTAGAGCGCTATAAACTTCTAAAGTTAGATATCTGCTAACTGGAATTTTTATTAGTACCTGAGGAGATTTAAGGATCCAATGGAACCTTTTGAACATATATTACTGGAACTAAGTTAAGGTTGAGAAAAATGAAAATTTTGAATTTGGAACTTCTGAGAAGTAAAGTATCATCCTGTATTTTCGGACTTTAAAGACAAGATCATTGGGAGATAATGAATTGGCTGGAAAGCAAATGCCACCAACTCCAAATCTGTCAGGAAAGTACATCGTTACTCCAAGACTCCCAAATATTATAGGAATAATGATGATAAAAGTCGATGCAGGCTGCATACCACTCGTTGAACCATTTTTCTCGAATATGAGAACTTATTTTTTTTTGGATATCATAAGGACATTGAAGGTAACTAATTTGTAATTCTAGAAGAGAAAATCTTTAGGCTATTAGGCAAGCAGTAGAAAGTAGACCAAAGCGTGATCTACTTTTTGTATGAAATTCTAGGTTATCAATAAGGACTTTATTAGAAGGCGTAATCCGTTCTAGGATGACTGACATTTTATTAAGGATTTTCTCCTTTTCTGACAGGAGGTCGGCTTTGATGATCACCATTGGCGAGTTCTCATGTTACACTGTTTACCAGAGAGTTCTTCGATCCCTGTATATGTCTGATAGAGAAGGAAAACTGGTTAAGCCATAATTGCCAACGCAGGAGTCGTCCTTGCGCTTGCATATTTGAGAAATTCTTTTTTACAAAACCAAGTATTCCATTACAATCGGTTCGGATAAGAAAAGGTTTTGGGGATAAAAAGATTAAGAATTTTTCAATTCCCCTTATAACTGCAAGGATTTCTTTTTCCATTGTAGGATAATTGCATTCTGCCTTATTAAAACTTACACTGTAATATTTGTAGAGTTTTTCTTCTTCTTTGATTTTGAGTACTGCACTCCACTGTTCATTGCCGACATCTGTTTCAAGAACTAAATCATCTTTCTTATTAGATAAATTAAGGACAGGAAGATTTTTACACATTTTTTTGAAATTTTGAATAATCTTTGTATCATTAGTGGTCCATGTCCAACTTACTTCTTTCTAGAATTTCTGCTGCAATGCTTTTCTCAACTTAGCTAAATCTTTAATGAAATCTGAAGTATAGGTAAGATATCCAAGAGATCTTTCTAGTTGTTTGCTATCTTCAATCTTTTCAGGAAATTTTTCTATTTTTTCTAGAATATGTTTTTGTAGGATGATTTGTCCACCTTTTATCTCTAGACCTAAAAACTCAATTTCTTATTCAGCATAAATGCACTTGTTGTTTTCAAGTATAATACCACGATCAATGCATCTTTGGGTGACAGCTAAGACATCATCTTTATGTTGCTCTATGGTTTTAGAAAAGATAAGGATGTCATCAATGTAAATTAAACAAGAATGATTAAGGTCTTTGAAGATGTTATCCATTCTTCTCTGAAATATTTGAGGTGCATTTTTAAGACCAAATGGCATTATTATCCATTCATAATGTCCTTACGGAGCACTAAATACAGTTAAGGGAATACTCTCCTCATCCATTTTTATCTGCCAATAACCACTCTTGTAATCCATTTTCGAGAACCAAGAGGTTCCTTGAATTCTGTTAAAAAGGACTGTTTTATTAGAAATATAATAACCATCAAAGACAGTATTATCATTAAGTTTTTTGTAATTGATTACCATTCTAACTTTTCCTCTTTTTTCTTCTGCATGATTTCTTACCATGAAGGCAGGACTGGTATGAGGATATATTCCTGATTAATCCTTTATCCAGGAGTTCTTTGATTTGTTTATTAAATTCTTGGATATTCTGGTGGGTATACACCATTTGTTTGACTCGGATGATAGTGTTGGGATTTAGTAAAGTGATTTTTGCAAATATTTTGTCTTTATCCTAAAATTTTAGAGGATTATCAGAGTAGAGTTCTTTGTATACTTTTTTTTGTTGTTCAACAATCTGCTTTTTAACAGATAACTCAAGTAATGAGATTATCGGTGCTACTTCTCGTTGTGCAGGCATCACCTTCTCACCACACTGGCTGCGTGTAAACTCAATTTTTTGATAAGTGTAAGCCTTACTTAATTTTTCAATAGGGACTGAGTGATCATTAATTGTAAATATTATTTGGTTTATAGTCTGAGTGTATGGAGAATATAATCTTTGAAAATTATTTTCAATAATCATATCATGAGAGGGTTGATCAGTAGCCCATAGAACTAGTATAATGTATTGAATTCCTCCTAATTCTATGGATAACCCTTCTGTGGCTTCATTGTGGCTCATTATACTATTATTAGTTATCTTTACTTGTAGAAGACTTTTAGCTCTTTTTCACATGAACTCAGGAAATAATGATATTTTTTCAAAGCATACAGAACAACCACTATCTATATAAGCACACAATTCATATTTATTATATCTCTCTAAACATATCTGTATTGGGATATAGATGCTATTAAGGTTTGTATTGGTAGCCTCATAGCATATTTCCATAGTCATATTTTTGACTAATTCGTCCTCATAAATTGGTTCACTAACAGTTCTTGTTTTGTACCCAATGATCTTCCTATCTAGACTTGTTAATCGATCTAGACTGGGTCTTGCAGCTTCAAAACTTATACTGCTTATTTTCCTGGTCAGGCTAATTGTATTATCTTCTTTAAACTCTTCTTTAACAGATGAAAATCCTTCTTTTCAATCTGACCTTGTACTCATACTTCTTAAGAATTAGGGTTTAATGGTGATTTTACCTTCTTCATTAATTTTTATTACATTTTTCTTATTAATCTTTGTAAGATTGACAAAACTAGATATCCATGATCGATCTATTTTTATCTCCTGTGGATTGGACTTGATCCTCTAGATCTTTTGCATGGGAGTGGGACTTTCGAATTTCTCTACTTCTATCATTGTTACCTTAGTCTTAGGATCTATTATATTATCTAACTTGTAGATAATTTTTCAAAATATCGGTAAAAGATATCCTCCTCTTTTCATGTCCATCACAACTGTTTTTATCTTAAGGAATCAGAAGTTTTTTTGCAAATTCATCTTTTAGACTTGCGTAATATTCAGGTCGACAGTTGAAACCTACTGAGCCATTACATAAATTAGTTTTTATCCCGGTGATTATTTGATTATTAAATTTGGTATGCTTAATATCACAGAGTAAAGCGTAAAGATCAATATCTTTACCATAATATTATAATGGAGTGATTTGAACTTGGACGCTTCCGACATGGATATACCTATACTTTCTATCTTTGTTATGCTTAAGAATATTCTCCCAATTAATAAGATTAATTTCCCCAACGTCATACTTACAATCTTTTATCTCAAGATCTCCTTCCATCATTTGACATATGTATTTGCTTTTTAATTGAAAAATAAATTTTTTATAGATCATATTCTTTTGGATTATGGGAAGAACCCAATCTCCTGTGACTTCCTCATGATCATTGTCTACTATAAACTCTTCTCCTTAAAGATCACCAAGGCTAACCAAGCTACTTTCTATCATATGACTTGTTTTTTCATAATCATTTTCTTCATATTCATTATCCTCTATGATTTCAACGATTCCTTTGTTGTTGCCTAGGGCTAGATCTAATGCTTCCTCTTCACTAAACTCAACATAATCTAGGCTTCCCAAAATTTTAATAAGTTTGTTATTTTTTTCTGTTTTTAGCATAATGTCCTACTTCTCCGCATGCCCAGTATTTGCAATTGTTTTTCCCTATAGGGCAATAAGCAGCTTTCCTAAAAAATCTACGTTTTTTAGGATTTCGTTTGTTGTAATATTTTCTTCTATACTTTTCGCCTCTTTGTTTGTTAAAACTCTTTTTCTTATAAAATTTTCTTTTTCTTCTTTTGTTAGATTCTTTTCCCCATTGGTGAGGGGAATCCGAGCAAGTTAAGAATTGCTTCTTAATCTTCTTTTGTTTTTGAAAATCAAGACATTGTTCATTGACCCATTTTCGCAAATAGGAAATTCTTGAACCAAGGGTATCAACAACATCTGTTCGTTCAAATCATGCCATGTATTTTTATTAATTATAGCATTTATAGGATATGACAACTTATCATAGAACAAGTCAAGATTGGTTTTATTATGACCAATTTTGTAATAATATTCACTGAATTCTGCAATAAATTTTCTAGGTATCTCATATCTCATAATTCTATGTTGTTAATTTTTCTTCGCCATTCTTGTGCTTTTTCTTCAAAATCAATTTTAGCTCCGATGAATTCAGTTTCAATTTCTTTGCACAGACTTCTGAACATAGCAGCGGATGTTTCCATCATTCTTAATGTATTTTTATCATCTTTACTTAATGAATCATACCAGTCGGCTACAGTGCCAGAGAAACTATGCTCGATATAATTTAGGAAGTTGGCCACAGTTCATATTGTATTTAAGTTTAAGACACTGTTCATTCCTTTTTTCCAGTACTTAAATATTTCTTCTCTATTACGAGCTACAGCAATGTTTAAGATATAATCAGTTTGGCTCAAGGGGTAAGGCCAATCTCTTCATAGGTCGTGGATTTCCTTGGGATAAATCCGAAGGAAAAATTGCTTGTACGTCCTGTAGGAACATACTTAGGTCTTAGGAAATGAGTGTTTCTTCTAGATGGTTCACCAAATTCTTCAGGTTTAGGAACGACATTCTTAACAAGATTGGTCTCTGTTTTATATAAGTCAATTTCTTCTCCTATCTCATTGATTTCGTTTTCGTTGATCATTTTACCATATTTCTTATCAAGTTTTCTTCTAATTTCTTCTAATGATAATGCATTGAGATCATCTAATTTAATCAGATTTATCTGTTGATATATTTCTTCTTCTAGTTGAACATTATTAGTCTCTTCATTGTCATAAGACAAAATGTCATGTTTGTCACTAATTGCGCTCATAATTTTGTTTAGTTCTTTTGGATTTTGTTCTTCATCGAATATTTTTTTGCAGCTCTTCAAGATTATATTTTTCATATTTTATCTTCTTTTTCTTTCTTTTCAGTAGATTTTGCACCAAATTGATCTCCTATTTCTTTTTGAATTTTTATCTCTTGCAAAAGAAATGAAATCTTATTTTTGGGGCTTTGAAAAGGATATTTATGCTGAAAAGAAGTGCTAATTCTAGGGGTAGCTTTTTCGCTATGTCTAACTTCGTTAATGAGAGAAAGATGGACTACCGCTAACTGATTCTTAAACTCTTTTAGTTCAGTCTTAATTTTAGCTAATTTAGCTTTTAATTCTAAAATTATATCAGTGATATAGTTTAATTGAGGTGTTAAAGAGATATTGCCTTTCGGTGAGTGAACAGTATGAGAATAATTAGAACCAAGGCAAACAGGTGATGGTTCAAGCATTAATCGCAGTTAATTAGCTTAATTAGTCATTGATTAGCTTAATAATCTCAATTATTTTTTGTGCACGTGGCTCTGATATCAGATGAAAGAGGATGTCGAGATCTATTAGCGAGCAAAAAACCACAAACACAATTTTAAATTTTTCGAAAGTAAGTTTTTAAGGATTGATGGTAGATTTATAAATATGAAAAGTTTCAGGGCTTAAAAGAAAATGTAAACAGTGAATGGTCCCCTTAAAATAGTTTTCATAGAATATTATCAATTTTAAATATATTCTAATAATATGATCTCCTAGTTGTGATTTTCATATAAAGTGAGGTACCTGACAATAATTTTTCCTTAAGCAGGTGAATTCAGATTAGGTTGGACTTTAACCCATTAATTTACGGACTTTTTGGATTTGAATTGCGAAAATTATGCTCAAAATAAAAAATTTTCGATGGATCGGGTTGGATTTTTAGATGGCGTCAGTTTTTGCTAGTGCAAATGACGCTCAAAATAAACGACAAGATGCACTCAACTCTGTGTGTCATCAGCCTCCACGCGCTCTCAGTTTCGGATCTTCTCAGTTTCTGATCTACTAGTTGTCCCGCTGACTTGAGTAATAGCGAAGGTAGATGGAGCATCGGAGTCGGAGAAGCAATCGGCGCTAATATTCTTGGGCCCTGTTTGTTCTCAATCCTTGTTGGTGAAGCCCGAGCACAACCCTAATTACAGGTAATTAGTGCCTTCTCTTTGATTTTTTCCCCTCTCTGTTAATCATGTAATTTGGGTCATTCAATTCGAATTTTCATTTACATGGGTTGATTTTTAGCTGTAAGTACGTTCTTTAAGCAGGATGTTATTTTAAACAAGGAGTAGGCGATTGGGAAAGTTAAAACAAGAAGACATTCACAAAACATTGAGCGAACGGTGGAATCATGGAGTTTAACAAATTATTTCAGAAGAGGGGGGTTGGGAAATAAGAAATTGAAACAATACAACAACAGTAATAAGAGCTTGTCTGACTGGGGAGACTTAGATGTACGCACCTGTATTCTTGCTGGTAAAGAAGCTATTTTTTTTTTTTGAAAAATCCAAGAATCTGAAGAAAGATTTATTTGTTAAGACATTTTTGTAAGACTAGAAAGGTGGGCAACAAGAAAGGCACAACAACAATAACAACATTTAGCATAGGTGGACCCTCCGTTTTTCCTAGCCTTACACATGTCGGACACAGCACTCCACGGATGGGACATGGGAAGCATATCCAAACTTAAAGTGCATGTGTTCGACATATGGCCTTTTTCCTTCGTTATATCTTAATGTTTCTTTTTAATGTTTAACAGTTTGACAAGTGAACAACCTTTTAATTAATGAAATATTCTTCAACGATGAATTTGAAATCACAAATTCCGCATGTCAAATGATTAGCCCTCATATTTGTGTCCAAATTTTGGATAGTGTCTTGTGTCCTTAAGTTAGAGCTTTGATGAGTTGAACACTTGGGTCTGTACATGTGTTCGACACCCCATACACGTGTCTATGTAACATAGCCTCTGTCAGCAAAAAGAGATTCTGAAAGACCACAAAAGGATTTTCCTAACTTTTTTTTTTGATTGATTAATACATTTTGGGTGAACGATGTGTTAGAAAGCATTAGCATATATAGCATGCATCATTAGATAAAGATAGCGTACTATATGTTTGTGTGTGTGTATCCTGTGTATGTGTGTGGGTGTCTGGAGTGTGTGCGTGAGAGAGAAAAGATAGGGAAATGGATTAGAAACTGATTAGCAAACAGTAAACAAAACAAGACAACATGGATCACGGAGTTTTCAGTCAGACAACCTTAATGCTTGCTAAGCATTTAAAAACCAAAGGGAGGGGTGAAAGACGTATGAAACTTCTAATTGAGTCACGTCTCGCACATGATGCAAATATGTTGAATCCATTTTAATCACTTCATCCTAGTTATTCTTTGGCTCCCTTGACCTCTTTTACATTGTAGAATTATTTTTCTTGGAAGCTTTGACTTATGACTCTCATAATGATTCAAATGAATGTCATTGCATGAATTTTTTTCAGTGCATTTGTTTTGAGTTGACGCCTAGTTGGAAGCTTCCTTTGTTTGTCCTAGTAGTACCTGCAAAAATAGTCAAATATGGTGTACATTGATTATAATTTTAAGAGAAAAAAATTAGAAGTTTTAAATTTCTAAAATTTACCAGTAGAAGCTATTTATTAGTAATTTATTTTTAAAAATGTTAATTTTCTAAAATTGTTTTTTTTTTTTTTTTAATAAGGACTTAATTTTCTAAAATTGTTATACATTGTAAGAAATGATAGGCAGCATGTGTTCACTATCACCAATTTAAAATTTTAAAGGACAATCATCAAAGCTGATGGTTTTCTTGCAATGACCTCTATGTAACTATAATGTATGTAATTTCAGACATACAGGTGTAATACATGCCGTCTTATAGGTGACTGCCAAACAAATGGTGATCACAACAATATATCGATTGATGTGGGTAAGACGTTCCGGTGGCAAGTGCTTCGGTAGTTCACGTACTATAAAATCTGTCAGGTTGATTGTGTAAGCTAACCTTCTTGCGTTTCACCTTGAATCAAATGATGACATGAGAGTATTTACGAAACTTGCAAAATAATTTCTACAACAACAACACTACCTCTCAGTGTAGGTCCCGCTTTTACGGGGTTTGGGGAGATTCAGATGTAGGCAGCCTTACCTCTACCGGCATCCGTACCCGTAGAGAGGTTGAATCCAAGAGACTCACAAAATAAGATTTTGTGAAAACATTTAATGGAAGAAAGCTTTATGAAAACATTTAATGGAAGAAAGATTTTGTGAAAATATTTAATGGACAAAACTAAGGATACGCATCAGAGAATGAAGTAAGAAATACTATGTAAATATAGGCACAGTATAGCAGAGGAGGGTACTATACCTTAACAAACAGATGTAGGCAAACAATGCATCTTCCCAGATGTATATACTACCTGCATACAAACACGACATATGAAAAAACTACAACTAAACCTACCCTACTGCAACCGCAAAACCACCACCAAATCAGGTGGCCAGCTCTCTATGGTTTAAGATCCTAATCCTATTCCGCCATAATCTCCTATCCTGAGCCATGTGCTCCGTCAATCCTACAACTTTCAAATCCTCTCCAATCACCTCGTCCAAACTCTTCTTTGGTCGTCTCCGTCCTCTTTTACCTTCGGGGATGTTAATTCTCTCACATCTCTTCACTGAAGTGTCCGCATTCCTTTTCACATAGCCAAACCATCTGAGTCGAGTTTCTCTCATCTTATCTCGATGGGAGCCACTTTAACTAAGTCTCTGATTATTCCAATTCCTAATTCTATTCATTCTTATATAACCACACATCCACCTAGTCATCCTCATCTCTACTACCATTAACCTTTGATCCTGAGTTTTTTTTATAGACCAATACTCCGATCCATATAGGACAGTATGTCTAACTACCATACGATAAATTTTGTCTTTTAATCCTATAAGTATCCTCTTGTCACATAGCACACCTGAAGCAGACTTTCATTGTTGCGAACCCACTTTTATACGCTGGTTAATATCTCCATCAATGTCTCTATTCTGTTGAATGATCGAGCCTAGATATTTAAACTTCTTGACCTTTGGTATTGTCATCCCATCAATGGTAACTTCTCTCCCTACATCTTCCCTTCCACTGAAACAACAATGTAGGTATTCAATTTTCGATCTACTCACTCTAAAGCCTCTAGACTCCTGTATATATCTCCATCGCTTCAACTTGTCATTAACTCCCTTTCTGGTGTAATTAATAAGAATAATGTCATCTACGAATAATATATACCATGGCAACTTATCCTGAATTCCTTTTGTAAGTTTATCTATAACTAGAGTGAGAAGAAAATGGCTTAAAGGGGAATTCTGATGCCGGCCCATACCAACGTAGAAGTCATTGGTAGCCCCTCCTGTCGTCCTAATACTCGTCCTACCTCCCTCGTACATGTCCTTAATAAGTCGAATGTATACTGGTGACACTCTTTTCTTTTCCAAGTATCTCCATAACACTTCACGCGGAACTCTATCATATGCTTTTTTTAGGTCAATGAATACCATATGAAGATCTACATTTCTATCTTTGAACAATCTATGAGCTTTCTAAGGAGGTAAATCGCCTCTATGATCGATCTGCCAGGCATAAAATCAAATTGATTCTCCGATATTACGATATCCTTCCGCAACTTTCTTTCAATCACCCTCTTCCATAACTTCATAGTGTGACTGAGCAACTTTATACGCCTGTTATTATTACAATCCTTAATATCACCTTTGTTCTTATACAATGGGATGATTGTACTAAACCTCTATTCTTTGGGCATCTTAGCGGTCCTAAAAATAACATTGAAAAGATCTGTTAGCCACTCTTATCCCTCTACATCCAAACACTTTCACACTTCCACCGGAATCAGGTCTGGCCCCTCCACATTTCTATTAGTCATCTTCTTTATGGCATCTTTAATCTCGTCCTTACTGATAGGTTCATACAAACGAGGATTAAGACGTCTCTCACTACTCTTTCTTTTCCCTACTTTGAAAATCTTCCATTACTTCACCACTAAGGAATTTGGAAAAGTACCTTTGCCATCTCTCTTTGATTTCTGCCTCCTCAGATAGCACCTTACCATTTTCATCTTTGATACACCTTACGACACCCAAGTCCGCTGTACTTCTTTTTCTAGCCCTCGTCAGTGTAAAGACTTCCTTCTCACCTTTCTTGAACTCCAGTTTTTGATATAACCTATCATAAGCTATGCTCCTAGCCTAAGAAGTACGGACACTCTCGGCAACTTCACGTATCCGTGTCCGACACTCTCGGACACCGACACTCTCGGACACTCTTTGGACACTCTCAAATGAATGAAGAACATATAAACAACATGAAGAAATTAGGGTATGTTATTGATAGTTGTAGCACACACATATTAGGAACAATTTGCTATTGTTCTCATCCAAACATGATCATCTCAAGGATAGAGATATAAAATAAATTATGAACACATGGGTAATAGAATAACTATTTTCTAACCACTCCGTGTCCACTGTACGTGTCGTGTCCCACTTTTCAGAAAAATTACGTGTCCGCGTGTCAGTATCGTATCGTATCCATGTCACGCATTATTGTCCGTGCTTCTTAGCTCTTAACTACAGCAACAACTTTCCTAGCTACCTTTTTTGTTGCCTTATATCTAACTCTACTAATCTCTCTCTACATTCGTTCCACTGTTCATGAAAGCAGCATATGCCTCTTTTTTCTCCTTGACTTTCTCCTTTACCTCCTCGTTCCACCATCAAACTCCTTCCCTTCATTTTGTTACCACTTCTCCTAGATGTCCCTAAGATTTCCTTAGCCGACCTCCGAATACATACTGTCATTGTCTCCCACATTATATCTGGATCTTCTACCTGCCTTTAAGCTCCTTCTTCAATAATCCTCTCTGATAATTTCAAAGCGTTTTCCTTAGTAAGGTTCCACCACTTAACTCTAGAGTTCCTAACACTCCTCTTCTTCCACCTAGAACATTTGAAATCCACATCCGACACTAGCAACCTATGTTGTGTTCCTAAATATTCACTAGGTATTACCTTACAATCCTTACATAACCTCCGATTATCCGCCCTAATCAGTAAGTAATCAATTTGAGTCTTTATGGAACCACTCTTAAAGGTTACCAAGTGGTTCTCCTTCTTGTTGAAGTAGGAGTTTACCACCAACAATTCATAGGCAGCCGTAAAGTTCAGAGTAGAAACTCCTCCATTGTTTCTCTCCCCATAACTGAAACCTCCGTGAGCCGTATCATACTCCTCTGAGTCTTCGCTAATATGGCCATTATGAAAAGTTTTTCGCTCCTCCCAAATTTGCTTCTTGGTTTCTTCCGGCAAGCCTATTTGAGGTGTGTAAACATTAACCACATTTAGAAATTCTGAACCCACCAATACCTTAATGGCCATAATTCGATCACTCTTATGCTTCACTTTCACCACAAAGTCAACCAACTCCTTATCAACAAAAATGCCAACTCCATTCCTAGCCTTGTTTGACCCCGAGTACCACAGCTTATACCCATCAACTTCTCTAGCTTTAGCCTCCACCCACTTAGTCTGTTGTAAAATAATTTCTATATTATCTATTTGCTGTACTCACTTATAGGAAGCAAACCAAGACATCTCCAACCTCTATGGAAATGAACAAGCCGCTAATGCATGGCCGTACGAGCTGGTTTTTGATACGTGTTTCATCAATTCTTGTTAGACATGGCTTGGGCCACTTGGCGATGCATCTGTTATCTTTTTTGTTTTTGTGATTGGGAGGTTTATTAAAACTAATGCTCTAAATACATTTCTAGTTAACATTTATAGTTGCAGATTAATTCTGGATAGTCCATCTAAAATGTAGGTTACAATGCAAGCTTTTATTCTGAAAGCAAAAGAGTTTCTATGGTGTGAGTTCTTTATTGATGAGGTATAAGTTACTTGTGTTTACTCATGATTCTTACGTTGCAAGCTCCTTTTGTGCATTGAACCAAAAAAAGTATGAAAAATGTTGTTTATCATTGAAAACTGTTTATTATCTCCCCAAGTAATAAGAACTTCTAAACCGCCCCCACCAAAAACAAAAGAAGAAAAGGAAAGTGGGTTTCATTAATTTGTGGCTGGAGTGGTGCATGAAATTCTTCACTGTTCATCATGTTGCTTAGGTTTGTCACTGTAAGTTCATTATCTATAGTTCGTAGATCCATCATTCATAAGCCCTGTTACGAGACGAATTCAAATTCTATTTCTTTTAAAAAAAAAAATTTCATGGTATTATTGGTATACTTTTATCCTTCATAAGCCATAGGTTAGTTAATTGCAAAGCTGCTAATAAGATGCAAGTTTATCATCTGCATAGAATTTAACCTTCCTAGAACATAACAACTGGAAAGGAAGGGGCAGGGGAAGACATAAATTATTATCTGCATGAGTAACGTGAGCTTTTGCCTGTTTTAAATACACCCATCATTTATGAAAGCAAGTGCTTCATTCATAGGTTCATGGTTCATAAAGCCAGAGCCAATAGAAGGGGTTATAGGAAAAGCTCACTATATAAGAGGCAATGTCTGTCATTCAAAAGGCTCATAGTTAAGGGCCACAAGGGTTTGTTGTTTTTGGTGCTTTTTTTTTTTTTTTTTTTGGGGGGGGGGGGCCCTGTTTTTAAACAGAAGAAAAAGGAAAAAAAGGGGAAAAAGAAAAAGAAATATAGGTCCAAAAGCTAATTAAGAGATAAGAAAAAGAAAAAAGCTTGCTGAGCAGCATGGTGAGGGCGAATCATTGGACATATGTTGTCCCAGAGCATATTAAGTGGTGCATGAACCGTAGTTGGTGCTTGCGGTCGCTCCTAGCACTGCAGTTGTTTGGGAAGGCGGGGGGGGGGGGACCCTCTTACTTAACTTTAGGCCTCGCTATCTAATGATTGTGCTGATTTCAAAGTGTAAGAGACTTAAAGTCATTCTTTACTTGTTAAGTTAATCAAGGAGACAAAATTTCATGCTTCACTAATGAAGTACTCTTGGTGGTAATATAAATTTGCTTGATTCTTGTTTTTTCTTTCGTCATTTGCCTTGGGTTGAACTATGTGCTTGTGAATAGGCAGCTCAGTGTCACCTAATCAACATGGATTCTCTTAATATAGTCTGTAGGGAAAGCCAGTTATAAAGTTGACGAAACTCTGAAGGGATCTCAGCTACTCTAATTTGTTATGCCTGGCAGAATAAAGAGTTCTTTTTCTTAATTATCTGCTTAATGGAAGTATGCTGGTCAAAAATTGTTTCATGTAATTTGAATATTTTGTGACTTAAATATCTAAGCTATTTGCTCTTAAAAATATGAAAGTAGTTAGTACCCCTAAGTCATGGCTTGTAAATTTTTAAAAAATAATTTTCATTCTAGTACAGCTAATTCTATGAGAACAACCTTCATATAAGTAGGATAGCACCATTATTCAGTTACTGAAATCAACTACTAACCGATGCAATGTCTTACTCTCATCACTTGATGGTATGCAAATAATTGGGTATTGTATCCCAAAGAGCACAAACATGGTCTAAAAGGATAATTTGAACATGGAAGCCAGCCAAAATCGCACACGTTGATAGAGCTTTGAACTGTATATTAAGCAAATGCCGTTGAGCGGGTAATCTTTCACATTACAATTTAAAGGCCATGTGGGATGTTTACAAAACCACACTTGATCTACGCATGGTGTACTGTGGAGGTATGCCTGTTGGTCCATTATAAAATTATAATTGCCTCCAGTGAGCATAGTGAATAGTTGCAACTAAGACGTGCTCCAGTAATATTAAGCATTCTGTTGGTTTAGCATGAGGTGTTGATTAGTGAGAAGCCTATTGAATGGAGATGGTGAAGCGTTGGCAATCCTTATTCTACTCCTGCCTTTCCTTTTCTTTGTTTGGGTATTCTGTATCTTCACTGCCTTTAACTATGAAAAAAGTTTGTGCTGATCCTTTCTCTTATGTTGGCAACTTGTTGCTTTTGGGTTGCACACCAATTGTGAAAATGGAAACTATTTTTTGCCTCTTCTCTGGTGATGTTGATCTGATTGTTTTATACCTGCAATACTCTAGATTTTATGGCGCTGGTGTTGTTAATCTGCAGGCGCTGTCAACATGAGAATGCTGATGCAGTCCATGGTCTGGATAATGTGTTCGATGCAGCAGTCTGGCCACATGAATGATGCTAGTCAAATTCCAATATGTGCACCTCAAGAATGCATGGAAAGGTTCCTATTATATCAGGGTCAATTCAACCAGTTTTTGAGCACATTTTCACCATAAACATTACCACCTTAGGAACATTTCTTCAGTAAAATGAAGAAAGCGTAGAGATGCCTGGGAATACATATTAAGGTTGAAATGTGTTCTATGCTAACCCAAGGACGGCAATTGTCTTTGTCTGGGTTAGTAAACCATCAACAATTAGGGCCTGTTCATTTTGTTGGCATATAGGGGTTGATAAATTGGTGAAGTTGGTAAAGATTGGTTGAAGGGGATAGAAGTTGTAGGTGTTAGTATTTTTTTTTTTTTTGAATGATTGGTAGGAAGAAGTTGGTAAAAGTTGGAGAATATCGGTAAGAAATGTAAGTGAGTGGGGATTTCTTTGTAAAAAATTTTGGAGGAAATTGTCAAGAGTTGGTAGAAGTTGGTCAGAGTGGAAAAGATTGGTTAGAGTCGGAAATGATTGGAAATTTTTTTTTTTTTGGGTTGTAAGAGTTGGTGCAAGTTGGTGAGAGTTGGTACAAGTGGATTTACCAACGAAAAGAACAAGCCTTATTGTCTGCATTGAAATTCTAGTTCTAATTCAGGTTTGCGGATGATTCTTTATTTTATAAATTAATTTGTTGGTAGACGATTATATTAGGTACTTTCCGAATTAAAATCTTTTGTTATTTTTTTACCGGGCAGTCTCTCATATGATGGTGATAACCTGGCTTTGGCTTGCACTTTCCGATAACTATTGTGTGTTGGTCCTTTTTAATTTGTTTAATGTCATGTTGAACATACTGATTACCATTCATGGATTTGATTTACTATCGTAGTATCTGCACATGGTCCCTATTCCCGAATCCCTACCAGTCAAGGGTGGGAGCAACACTTTGCAAGGGTTAGGTCATAGGGGCAGCATTGCCAATCAAACTCTCCATCTAATTCCTGAAATTTGGCAGCCTGCTAAAAGTTCCTTTTCTTTTCTAAATATTTTTTTTGCCCCCAAACACAAGATTGGTTTTGCTCCTTTACGATTATAGCCACGTATTGAGCATTTACGGACCAATATGGCATTTTCTGGAGTTTGCATCTTAATGTATCCTGGAATTTTTGACCTACAACTTTAATGTATACCACTTTTTTTTTTGGGTTGGGGGTTTTTTGGGGGGGGGGGGTTTCACACTAAATCATATTGACAAGGAGGTACTGCAAGATGTCTTCCAAAGACAGTTTAAAGTTGTGCTGATTGCTAGCTCTATATATCTGTGTCTATTTAATTCTTGCTCCCTGCCCCCCCCCCCAACCCAAAAAAAGGGGAGAAGAGGTTCAATCTGTCTATGTCTAATGTGATTCTTGCTCCCTGCCCACCCCAAAAGAACGAAATGCTCGAGGATGTTGTACTGTTCTTTGTGCCTTCCTTGGTGTGAGGACCATTCTGGCATCCTTGCATCTAATAAATGTTTGGCTGCTGATTGATATCTGGCCTTCTAAATTGACTTTGTTCTGTGAACTTTTAATAGGTGATGCATGGCGAGGACTTGTTGCTTTAGGTTTTCTTTTCGGCAACAAATGCAAAGTAGCTTATGTGTCTGATGTTTCACGGTTCCCTTTGATCACAGACGATGGTGAGTAGTCTTTTAGCTTTTCTTGCACTTGTTTTGATCAAGGGGAACACACATACATGCCAGTTGCAATCTGCAGTGTGAGGTAAAAGCTGATGGAATGTGATATATGATTGATGTACATATCTGTCCAAAACTGGAACATCAAACATCATGATATGTATCATGAATATAGAAGTAGTTTTTTGTTTCCCTTTCTTGGTTCTTTGATTAGTTCTCTGTGTGTGTGTGTGTTGGGGGAAGGGGGAGGGGGGGATGAACAAGACTTTTACCTGGGATCTGTGGCATTCTAGATGATTTATCCTCTCTACTTTATCTCATCTTAGCTCTTGGACCTCTTCATTTAGCTTTATCTATAGTTCTATACTGGATAGCTTGTGACTTTTGTGTTTGTGCTTCCCCACCCCTAGGTAAGTATGTCGAACAAAGGTCCTTTTCATTGTTTGCTTGCCCTCTTTTATGTGGTTTGTCTTAATTCCTGTATTTTACTTTCAAGTTTTAACCGATCTTAAGATTCTCTAACGCCTTTTTTTTTTTGTTTGGGGGGGGGGGGGCGCTCTTTTGGAAATCCCTCTCTACTTCTCAACGGTTAAGCAGCATATAACCAGACGTCCTAAACTTTGTTTGTGCGACATGCAAACGCTAGGCCAGTTGGTTTGCTTTGCACTTTCTGCTGGGGGAGGGGGCCAGTGGGAATAAACTTTAATATTTGGTGGATGTTTTTTTGGGGGGGCGGGGGTGGGTGTTGAATTAAGATCAAAACACCAAGGACCTGTTCTTTTTGTTGGAAACTATAAGTTGGTAAATGGTGAAGTTAGCTGATATTGATAGAAGTGGGTTGAAATGGATTGAAGTGGGTATTTTTCTGTTGAGGTGAGTTAAAGTTGGTTGAAGTAGGTTGAAGTGAGTTGATTTTTTTTTGAATGATGGGTAGAAGTTAGTTAAAATAGTGGGAAGTGGGTTAAAGTTGGTTAAAGTGGGTTGAAGTTAGTTGAAATTAATATTTTTTTTATTGAAGTTCGTGAAGTGGGTTGAAGTAGGTTGATGTGGGTTGAAGTTGGTTGAGGTTGGTAAATGTAGATTTACCAACGAAAACAACACGGCCTAAGAAAGATTAATAATGGAAGACAGTGGTAGAAAACACTTTAGCAGAGATCTCCATCTTTATAGAATCTGAAGGGTAATTACATACTCCAAGTTTTTGCGTAAGACAATGTTTTAATCTAATTACAAGCGCCTATCAGTGAACATTCTTTCAAAGCTATTTCTATTTGCATAAAATACCTTCGTAGTACTTTCCTCAATGTCTCCATAGCTGCAGTCTCAATAATTCCGTAAACGTTAGCTGTTCTGATCCATAACAGAACATGCGATGGTAATTTGTAACATGAGTAAACTTCTGTTGCTACTTAACATAAAACACAAAAGCACTTGCCAATGTTGGTGGTTGTTTTGATGTTCACCTGTATCCTTCCCTCTCGAGTAATTCAATTTTTTTTTTAAAAAAAAACAATGAGTGGTATCTTCGTCATTGTATGATACGTTTGAATGATCATAGTTTTCGATGGGCTCATATCTCTAGGTTGTTTAGCAGCAATTTTCAGTGTCAAGGAATCACTCCAAAGGGGTGAAAGAGTGTATATTAGGTATATGAATGCTTATTTATTGCTATGAAAATACAAGATAAAAAGAAACAGAATAATAATAATTGTAAAACGTCTGAAGGGATTTATCCATGACTTAGTGGGAATGATTACTATAATCAATTCATCCTTGTATGATACATTCGAAAGATAACTGTTTTCGATGAGCTCATATCTGTGGATTGTTTAGCAGTGATTTTCAGTGGCTAAGGGATCACTGCTAACAAAGGTGAAAGAGCGTATGTTGCTACAAGAGTCTACTTATTTTTACTATGGAAATAGGAGTGCTTAGGCAAAATTACAACCCAACCTTTGAATTTAGTTGAAAATGCTGCCGCATTAACTTCTGACCTAAGCATGTCACTCACCTTAATTATTAAAGTAAAAAATTCCACTTTTCTACTAAATAAGGTAAGTGATATATGACAACTCCTACCCGATGAGGGAGCCTAATGTTAGGCCTAGATAAGAGTTCCCTATTTATTATTTTTTTAAAATGGAAAAACCTAACCACCTAAGTGGCCAGTTCATTATTATTATTTTTAAAGTTTGAGCTAATGCCCAATTAGTTTTTTTTTTTTTTTTGGGGTTGATAAATGCCCAATTGGTTAAATTAAGAAAAAGGAAAAATCGTTCCCCCAAAAAAACCCTTCTAGTGTCCCCATATTAAGCGCTTGATGAGCAAGGAAGAAAGATGCAGAGTGGAATCAAGGAGTTTTGGGTCTCAGCTGCAACCCGAACTTAGATTTTCTTCACTTTTACTGGGTATTCATACATCCTTTCAGAAGCACCACAAATCTTTGGTATGCTTCAATTCCCCTCATTTTTGGTCCATGTCAATTCCAGATTCACTTTCTCCCTCCTGTATCGACGACTCCCAACCAAAAAAGGGGGGAAAAATTTGGAATGACAATGTCAATGGCTTCTCATTACCCAGTTGCACTACATTTACTGGGTTTGAACTTGTTTACTTTGAATTCCAATGTATGCTTGTTTAGGATTGTGGTTTCTCAATGTGCATATAATTCTTGCTTGTAAATATTACGGGATAGTGTTCCTTTGATTGATTGATTGTATATGTCTTTCTCTATCTTTTTTTGTTGTTTTCTAAGGCAAAATTTGGGTCTTTTTCTTAAAGTACTTTTTCAATTCATGGGGTTGTAATAATTTTGGTTTGTGATTTTGGGTGTGTGAGGTTGTTTTACCATTGCTGAAGGCTTAGGTTTTGAACTGTGGATGCATTTGTCCTTCCCAATAACGGGAAATGTACATGCTTAAACTTGGACATTTTCATGTGGGTATTTCCTTACTCTTTGGTCTTTGTTTCGAAATCTGAATGCATTCGTGATGAAGCGATGTGATTTTCAGACATTTTTTGTTGTTACCCCCATCCTCACTAATTCAATTAGTTGCCAGCGTTTTGATTTCTGCTGCAAGTCCTTGTTTGTGAGCTGCTAATCCGTGTTGAGTGTTTTGGTACTATTTGGTTCAATGCAAATTTTCAGGATCGGGCTTAATCACATGACTGACTTATGACGCCCCCCCCCCCCTTTTTCTGGGTGACAGATCAAGGATTGAAGGGTGACTGCTTCTAGTCACATGAATGATGGACTTTGAGGGATTGGAACTGGTAAGCAAAAAAGTTGACATTAGCTTGATGACCTTTAGAATGTCGTTCATTTATACTTCTTTTGTCATAAGTCACATCTCCAAAGGAGGACTTTATTATCTCTAATACCTTTTGATGAATTTTTCCCACTAAAGGCCTGTTCTTTTCGTAGGTAAATTGGGGTGGGTGAAAGGGTGAAGTGGGTTGAAGTAGGTTGAGGCAGGTTAAAGTGGGTTGAAATTTTTTTTATGTGATATATTGAATTTGGTTAAAATAGTAGAAATGGGTTGAAGTAGGTTGAATTGGGTTGAAGTAGGTTGAGGTTGGTATTTTAAAATTGACCCACAAAAAGAATAGGCCCTAATTAGAAGGAAAAGAATATATTAAATTTTAATTGTAGTTGAGGCTTTTTTTTTTTTAAAAAAAAAAATGATATTCATGGGATGAAGTGTTGTGGTTTTTGATGATTGCAAGGAGCTAGAATGCTATAGGTATTACCATTCATATGTTACTCCATTTTGTATTGGGAGTTCGGGAAAACAATGAGAATTACCTTTTAAATTCTTTTAGTTAGTACTTTTTCTATCGAATTGTTAGACAATTTACCGATTTGGTTTTTGCAACTTGGTGAATACATGATGTGTTTTAAAATATGGAGATACCTAATATGAATGCAGCTAGTCACCTAGAAGATAACATTGTGAATAACATGCTTAACCAGAATGTGCTATAGCGGACCAACAAGAAGCTGGTGTGAATAGGTTTATTTGGTCCTTAGTTTGGATGTTGTTATGGTTTCTTTTTGTTTTTTTGGTTGGACTACGAGATATGATCTTATGTGTCTGGAATAGCTTGATGTATAGTGGAGCGATTGACTACTGTGCCAAGTCTAAGTGAATGATAAAATTATTTTGTCAGTTTGAAGTTACTTTTGTGGCTTGTTATAGTCCTCGTAACATTGTAAGGTTTCCTGAGTCTTTTCAATATTTCATTGCATTCTTGTCAATGATCTGAGGTTCAGGCTTTTCCGGAAGTTATCTCAAAATGGTTGGTGGGCTATGAAGGGTACTGAATCTATTAATGTGGATTCAGTGTTCTTGCTATTTCTTAGTCTTAGTAGTTCTAGATGCAACAACATTTTAGGCCCTGACTCATACACTGATGCCAGGTCATTCTTTTTATTTTTTATTTGTTCCAAATTGATGAATACTATTGTGATAAAATATGGAAGAAAGCACATAATCTTTGCATCAATAGACTTCTTCAAGCCCATTTTCAAGGTAAGACCTCTGCCATTAACCCCCACACTTATTTCTCCCTCCTCCTCGCCAGTGAACCCCAACCATATTCAGTTTAGAGCATCAGCAACAATCATTATGGTCTCCCATGAGCAGCAACTACTGGATGGTCGGCCTATTCAAATGTCTCGATCCACATCTTATTGTTCTGCCACCATAACACATCATCGTCAGACCACCATTAGGCAGTGGCGAAGCCGATCTTATAAAATGAGTGATGAATAGGGGCCTTGGTGAACCCCTAAGAAAAAAAGAGGGAAAAAATAGGGGAAGAGAAGAAACTGATCCCTAATGGCATTGGTGTGGCATGAATGCTTAATGAATTGAAATGTTGCGGCGTAAAAGTCTATGGGTTGGAGTTTCTTGTGGTGGATGCCATGGAAAATTAAGGACAAAGAATTCTATCTCTGGGAGGTGAGAGAGAAGGGGAAACTCGTGGGACAAAATCACAGATTTACAGCTTTGGGATGATGGGTCATTGTGTACTGCTGCTCGAGGTTTTTGTGTTCTCCTATAAAATAATATTTTCTTGGAAATAAAAATTTAAAGGAAAAAGTGACATAGCCCGCCGGTATCCCTTTCGGTACAAGGGAGTTGGTGTAAACAGATTTTTTGACAGTCATATGTGTCGTATGGAGTTCTAATTTGTGAGGATCTTATTCTTTTGATCTTGACATCCCATCTACTTTTATTTTGTTTCGTTTGAAATCTATAGAAATGCCGCCTAGAAAAATTGATGTCTATAGTGAAATATGAAATTGAGGTCTGTAATATGAATCAGGGCATCGACTATGTAGTATGAAATGCTAAACTATAACCTACAGAATTCATATATTATCTTTTTTGAGTTATAAGCTTCAAATTAAGGAGTATTCGTACTTATATACCTTATATTTGTCAATTAGATTTTTTGGTGTATGGGGAGGGTTGTTGGGTAGTTGGCTGAAACCAACTGTAGGCAAACTCTTTGAGCTCTTGCAAGATTGTTTGCTTATGGTAGCTTTGCATGATTGAATAATAAAATTTGGTTTCTAATTAGATAAAATAATTACCAAGATGCTTTTCTGAGTTTCTGAGTTACGAAATCATAAATGCTACTTGTGCATTCTTAGTTTTTAATTTTCTTTACAAAATCATAAATGCTACTTAGGCATTCTTATTTTTAATGTATACATCTAAGTTGATAAAAGTGAATAATTTATGAACTTATCTTTTGAAATTTATTTATAAAAATTTCATTGGAATTAGGTTGAATTTGTAATTTTTTTAACTGTGACAAAAAAATTATTATTTTGTTGGAAACTTAAAATATGGATCTAGATTCTAGAATCTAAATATTGAAATGCGAGAAATTTGTTGGTATTCGTAGAAGTATGCAGATATTTAAAATATGGAGAAACAAAGTGCAGAGAAGCTGCCCTAAGCATTTTATTCTTGACCTATTTCAATTGCTACTCTCAGAAATGAAGTTGCTGAATCTTTCTATTGATTTGATGCTCCCCCTCACCCCCTTCTCTCTGCTTATTACTTTATTAATTTAGATGCTTTCAACTGCTTTATCTTCTGCCCCTTTCTCCCATAGAAGAAACCTTAGAAGCCTCTATCTGCACTTTATTCATTGAAGGCTAACAAAGGATTCGAAACTGTGTTCACTGTGTATTGGAGCTTCACGATGGAAAGTTTCTTCGTGAAGTTTAAAGGCAGTGATAAATTGAGAATGGAGCTTGGTGAAACTTGATTGGTTCTGAGATTATCAATCGGTTGAAGCTTGGAAGCTAATGGCTCTAACATGTATCCATGTTTGTGAGTAATCTTTTGCGAAAGTAAATGTATAATTGTGCGTTTTCAGCTGCCTTTATGTGGTCTGCCCTTTACGAAACTGTGTCCCTGGTGAGGTGGAATTTAAAACATGCTTATCTAGGACACGAACAAATAGAATTTCAATCTCTGACATGGCCGCTGTTCTTTTCCTCTTTTCTCTGGAAATAATACTGAATTTTAGTTCATAAACCCATGTTAATTCAAGAAGTCTTTATTTATATTATGAGTGTTCTCAGGCTCCTTTTTTTTTTTTTTTTTCTCCCTTCAGAAAATGCAGTAATTTATGTAACTCCCAATTTTCCTCCCCTCCTCCTTTCAGTGGTATTTCTGGAACACAAAGAAAAAGACTTTATGCTCCACAGTTTATGAAGTGAGTTTAAGGTGTTTTTATCTTTTTGTTCTTCAAGCAAGATTTCTGTGGATTCTCCATCCTCACAGCGCGTTCAATTTTTGGCATTTTTTCCATGTTTCTTTTTAGAGTTTTTCTTTCTTTTTTTTTTGGGGGGGGGGGGGGGGGGGGGGGGAGTCTCTGCAGAATTCTCCTTTTCTTAGCTTTAAGCACTTTCATTATGCGGTTTATAGACAGAGGACTGGTGTTTGCAGCTAGCGGTTATGTGTGGTTCATCCAAAGTTGAAAGGGAAGAGTTATCCTACTTCAGGCATTTTCAATAAGGAAGGTTAAACATGGATCTATGTAAGTGTGGATTCTGTGCGTGGAGTAGATGTCTAACTTTTACCTTAGTGGCCACCCTTGCTGGGGCGCTCCTCTAGGGCAGGGTAGGGTAGCTAGATGTACTCAACCTCTCTCTTAAAACAGGCTTGTTATTTCTATTGGACTCTTGATTTTGATAGGCTTTGGCTCACTTTGAAACAAATTTGGTTGCGGTTCATTTGTGTAGTTACTTAGTATTGTAATTATTTTCTTATATAGACATATATTGGAATTAGCCAATATGATAATTTTTTTTTATTGTTTTATATGGGTTGGATGCTAGTAGAAAATTTTGATGCCAAGTGGTGTTGCTTAGATTTTGATGCCAAGATTAGAGATGAGTGGGTACAGATATAGAGGATCAAGAGGGAATTATCTTGAGAAACAGAAGTGATTCGAAATGGTGTAGGAGCGAAAGAAACTCATCTGGCATTTGTAGATAGGCTCCCTTTGTAAACTTTTTTCCTTCATTTGTGCTGTAAGGATTAACGCTCGGAAAGGTGTTGGTATGAATACTTAACACAGATCGAATTGCTATCTTCCTGACGTTGGGTTTTTGGGAAAACTAAAAACATGATATCTAAGTCTAAAACGTAACCTATTTTGTTTTACTAATTGTACTTGTTTTCTTGTCCCCTTTTCTATCTCAATTACAGTGATTCTTAAAATGTTAATCGTTATGTGACTATGTCGATATCGAAGCAAAAGGTAAATGGAGGGCAAAGTGGCTAATGATAGCTAATTAAGCTCTATGCATTTAATCGTACTGTAAACCAATTAGTCTTTATATAATTGAGAATAGAACAAGTAATGAGCAGACTTCTATTTTTTTTGTTGCAATGTCTTATGTGCATTGAGTGCAAGAATTGTTGTCCTTCATGTGTTCCTCACATGTTGAAACTCTCTGTCTCCATTGCTACCTCTATCCTATCGCCCCCGGACTCTTCTTCTGCATTATGTCACTGGTGCTTGTTGGTGCGTTGTCATGCCCATTATGTTCAGATACAGATATCTGTATATAACAAATGCAAAAATGGATAGAGTGTTCACAATTGAGGAATTTTCAAATATTGCACGGAGAATGATTTTTGGAGTTTCAGTCGATAGCAACCGTGGATTTAAACTTGACAGTGAATCATGCCCTTTCAATTATTCACATTATTTTAAATTTTGAAACAATTAGAAATTAATTTGATTTTAAATTTTTAAATTTATAAAAATTCACAGATTTCACAGATCCCAGGATCGAAACTTAGCTTTGACAAAAGAGTTGCTTCTCTACTCTTCTTTATTTTTTTGCTCTTTAAACAGCAACTGTGGATTTAAACTCGATCGTGAATCCTGACCTTTCAATTATTCACATTATTTTAAATTTTAAAATAGTTAGAAATTAATTTGATTGTAAATTTTAAAATTCATAAAAATTCACAGGTCTCACAGGTCCCAGGATCGAAATTTGGTTCTGACAGAAGAGTTGTTTTCCCTACTCTCCTTTGTTTTTTTTGTTCTTCAATTTTTTTCCCCCCGGACAAGTCCCAGGGTCGAAATCTGACTCTGATAGAAGAGTTTTTTTTTGCCCTAATTTGGTTTTTCGCTCTTGAATTTTTTTCTTTTTTTTCCTATTTCTGTTGACCTACAGCTTGAGAAAAAGCGTGAAATAAGATATGTTTATTATGAAACTTGCCAATAAGAATTGAACTAATTTTCTCCACATATTTACTCTTTTATTGATTGATACTGTGGTCAATGCTATTGCGATGTAAGGTTTTTAATAAAAAGCAAAAGTTAATCTTATCAACGTTATCGCACATAGTAAAAGAATTATATATACATCTTTATAAGATAAGGGTAAAAATGAATAGTAGCATAAGAATACTTTCCTCCCACAGTCCAAGCCTCCCACAATCTAAGCCTCTTATTAATTTCATCAAAATATTCAAAACAGTTATAAGTTAATTTGATTTTAAATTTTAAAATTCATAAAAATTCACTAATTGATATCCCCTCATTTCCCTACTTTTTTACATCACTCTCTTTATTGTCAATAACCACAGAAAATTACATTCCCGCGAAGAGAGGATTTCGCTGGCGACATGGCCGACGGTTTGATCATGGATCGGATCGACGAGGGAAATCTGAGTGTGGTGTTTGGACCGGTGCCGAGTCTACAGGAGGTCAAGGATGCTACTTCTGCAATGAAGGATACACTTAAAAAGTAATTTCTCTCTCTAACTATCTGAATATCTTTTTTTGTTTAATTGATTGGAGATATTAAATTATTAATTGTATTTATTATTTTATTTTTCGTTGTTTAATCATTTGTTCGGAAGTTCTAATTCTGATTTTTGATCGTGTTTATGACACGCTACAGGACTGTTACTATATGGGTAAAAAATCATGAAAATTCTACGTTTATTCAAGTGATGGTCGACTTATCTTTTTATAATTTTTTTAAATATTTATTTTATTAGGCACCATGCAAAAGCACAGGTTTATTTTATTAGACATCAAGAAAGGGTTATGTGGTATATTTTAATTTCCTTTCTCAATATTGTAGTAGTTATGTAATGGAAGTTTACTTATGTTAGAAATTTAGATTGTGTTATTTCAAATCATAATTACTAATGGTGTATGGTGTTGAAATAAGCAACAATATTTTATATGTTTTGTTGTTGAAATGAGCATCAATATTTTACATGTTTTGGTGTTGAAATGAGCAAGTATATTCTACATTTAATCAATTTTCAATAATTAATGTATTTTATTTTGTCAAAAAGAGGACAAATTTGAAAAATATTAATTTTCTATCTGGCGTTTATAATCCGAATTCAATGTAAAGAAATATATTATTCAATGTTAAGTAAAACTTTAATTTTGAAAAACTTAAATTAAAACATAATAAGCGTCTGACTTTCTATAAGGATAAATTTGATAAATATTGATTAGTACACAATATTAATTTCTACACATATACAACACAAGAGTTTTTGTCATTGGTTTTTAAATTCTTAATTTGTCTTATATCTTAAATTTAAATACTTCGTGTATAACACTGAACTATACTAATATAGGGAAAATAGTGAAAGGTGCTTCCTAGTTGCTAATACCATTCGGTGTACCGAACCAAAATCTTGCACTCCAATGCCGCCCACATGGGTTGAATGCTTAGGTAAATTACATCCCAACTTTTGAATTTAGTCGCAATAGGCACTGTATTAACTTCTTACTTAAGCATATCACTCAACTTAATTATTGAAGCCAAAAAAAAAAAAAATGCCACGTGACTGCCAAATGACAGGTTGCAGCGGCTTTTTTTTTTTTTTTATGGTTTTTATCAATATTTTAGTTGCCAAAAATAAGTCAAGTATTTATCTAAAAGAAAAAGTAATGCCTCTCATTTCAGCAACTTGTTATTTCTTCTTTTCCCCTTTTCTTCTCCATAATCCGCTGGTTTAGGGTTTTATTTGAAACCCTAGATTGAAAAATAGCTTTGAATCTCATAGCAATATTTGAAATTGTTTGAGAAAATCGAATTAGCACTTCAAGTCGGTAAAGAAGAACCCAAAAAATTGTCCGCTTCAGTTGATAGAAGCCCGAACCACTCATGTACAAATTTCCCCATGTCTAGGTTGTTTTTGTTTGGGTTTCAAAAAATTCCATCTCCGTTTGCTTGCAAATTGGTACTCAGATTTCTAGTATTTTTTTCGTTCCAATGGAATGGAGAGCAGAAGAGAAGAACAGGCACAGCCTATTCTGGGGGAAGGAAGAGAGACTGAAGTGATGGGTTGTTACCTGCTAAATGTTGTTCAAACAGGAGTCACCTATTGTAGCCGCTTTAAATGAGATTTTTATTTAATGACTACGTTTGGTGGCATGCTTAGGTAAGAAGTTCACAATGGCATATTGTGTTCGAGTTGCTTTTGGATAATTGATATGCAGAGCCAATGTCTAGTTCAAAGAATGTGTTACCACTTCAATGGTGGTAAACAAGGTCAACTATCCTCAGGAAAAGGGAACTTATTTTTGGTGGTTTGTATTTAGTTCTTTGTGGTATGTACAGAGGTCTTATACCCCCATGGGGCGATAATAGGTTGAATGCATCCTTTCTCTAACGGCTCTGATTGAGATTTTAGGTTTTCAACTCAATGAGACCATCTGACGTGGTCCCTTAGAAATTTGTCTGGCAGTCTGGCATTGAAGGCAAGCATGTGGCTATAACTTCATTTACATGGTTTACTGGAAAAGTGGGAAGTATAAAGATAATCCATAAAATATTTTAGAAGTAGAACGCTTTTCTCTTTTGCTTCTTTGTTTTGGGGTTCTTTCTTTTGGGTGGGGGGCGCCCCATTTGGCAGGCTGAAGGAATGAAATTATTCGATAAAAGTCGCAGGGATGCTGATAAAGATAAGAGGTATTGTTCTTTTGCTATTGTTCTTTGTGTTTCAAAATTTCAAGATGATTTATTTAACCAAAAAAAAAAAAAACCTTTTAAGGATCGATTGCAAATCCGTGAAAGAAGTTTTACAAAAAGATTTTAGCAAATTTTTGCAAGATGGCGACCAATTCTTTCTTCTTTTGACTTTGATATTGAATTTATCAAAAGAGAGAACAATTCGTTGCCTGATTTTCTTACGAGAGAGTGACCATTAATTGTGAATATTATTTGGTTTACGGTCTGGGTGCATTGAGAATATAATCTTTGAAAATTATTTCCAATAATCATATCATGAGAGGGTTGATAAGTAGCCCATAGAACGGGTATAATGTATTCAACTTCTCCTAGTTTTATGGATAACCCTTCTTCTATGGCTTCATTATAGCTCATAATACTATTATCAGCTATCCTTACTTGTACAAAATTTTTAAACTTTTTTCACATAAACTCAGGAAATAATGTTATCTTTCCAAAGCGTACTGAACAATCACTATCTATGTAGGCACACAGCTCATATTTATTATAGTTATCTAGACATACCTTTATTGGGATATAGATGCTATTAGGGTTTGTATTGGTAGCTTCATAACATATCTCCATAGGCATGTTTTTGACTAATTCATCATCATAAATTGGTTCACTAACAGTTCTTATTTTGTACCCAATGGTCTTTTTATCTAGACTTATAATTCGACCTACATTGGGTCTTGCAGATTCAAAACTCATTTTACTCATTTCACTAGTCATGCTAATTGCATCATTTTCTTTAAGCTCTTCTTTAGCTGATGAAGATCCTTCTCCCCAATCTGATCTTGTACTCATGCTTCTTAATAATTGGGGCTTAATGGTAATTTTATCCCCTAAGGATTGGACTTAATCTTCTGGATTTTTTGCATAAGGGTAGGATTTTCAAATTTTTCTGCTTCTGTCATTGTCACATTAGTCTTCGGATCTATTATATTATCTAATTTATAGATAATTTTTCAAAATATCTTTAAAGGATATCATCCTCTTTTCATATCCATTCCCAACTGTTTTTATCTTAAGAGACAAAAAGTTTTTAGCAAATTCATCTTTTAGACTTACATAATATCCTTGTCGGCAATTGAATCATACTGACCCATTACATAAATTGGTTTTCATTCTTGTGATAATTTGATTATTAAATTTGGTATGTCTAATATCACAGAGTAACACGTGAAGATCAATATCTTTACCATAATATTGTAATGGAGTGATTTGAATTTGGACACTTCCGACATGGATATATCTATAGTTTCTATCTTTGTTATGTTTAAGGACATTTTCCCAATTAATGAAATTAACTTCCCCAACGTCATACTCACACTCCTTTATTTTGAGATCTCCTTCCATCATTTCACATACATATTTGCTTTTTATTGAAAGATAGATTTTTTATAGATCATGTCCTTTTGGATTATGAGAGGAACCTAATCTCCTTTGACCTCCTCATGATTATTGTCTACAACAAATTCTTCTCCTTGAAGATCACAAAGGCTAACAGAGCTACTTTCCATCATATAACTTCTTTCTTCATAATCACTTTCTTCATATTCATTGTCTAATATAATTTTAACAATCCCTTTGTAGTTATTTAGGGTTAGGTCTAATGCCTCATCTTCACTAAACTCAACATAATCTAGGCTTCCTAAAATCTCTAGCTTGTTTTTCTTCCTATTTTTGCGTTCATTAGCATAATGCCCTACTTCTCCGTAAGCCCAACATTTGCAGTTATTTTTCCCTGCAGGACAATAAGCAGATTTCTTAAAAAATCTATGTTTTTTCTGACTTGATTTGTTATAATATTTTCTTCTATATTTCTCACCTCTTTGCTTGTTAAAGCTCTTTTTCTTATAGAAGTTTTTTTTTCTTCCTTTTTCAGGTTCCTTTCCCCATTGGTGAGGTAAATCCCAACAAGTTAGGAACTGTTTTTTTTATCTTCTTTTGCTTCTGCAGATCAAGACATTGTTCATTGATCCATTTTCGTAAATAAGAGATTCTTGAACTAAGAGTGTCAATGATATCTGTTCTTTCAAGCTATGCCATGTACTTTTCATTAATAATGGAATTTATAGGATATGATAATTTTTCATAGAACATACCCAAATTAGTTTCATTATGTCCAATTTCGTAATAATATTGACTAAATTCAGTAATATAATTTTCAAGATATCTTATATTCCATAGTTCTATATTATTAATCTTTCTCTGCCATTCTCTTGCCTTTTCTTCAGAATTAAGTTTAGCTCCGATAAATTCGGCTTCAATTTTCTTGCATAAATTTTTAAACATTGCAGCTAGTGTTTCCATCATTCTTAAAGTATTTTTACCATCTTCAGTTAATGAATCATACCAGTCAGTTACAATGGCAGAAAAATTATGCTCAATATAGTTTAAGAATTTAGCGGCAGTCCATGTAGTATTTAGGTTTAAGATACTATTCATGCCTCTTTTTTAATGTTCAAATATTTCTTCTCTATTTCGAGTTCCATCGGTATTTAAGATATATCCAATTTGACTAATTGAAGTAAGGTCAATTTCTTCATAAGTGGTGGTTTCCCTTAGGATAAACCCAAAAGAAAAATTGATTGTACATCCTGCTGGAACGTACCTAGGTCTTATGAAGTGAGTATTTCTTCTAGAAGATTCTCCAAATTCTTCAGGTTTAGGAACAATATTGTTAACAAGATTGGTCTCCATTTCACCTAAGTCGAGTTCTTCTCCAGCTTCATTAATCTCATCTTCAGCAGTTATTTTACCATATTTTTTATTCAGTTTTCTTCTAATTTCTTCTAAAGGTAACACATTAAGATCATCAAGTTTAATAAGGTTCATATGCTGATATATTTCTTCTTCTAAATGGACATTATTAGTCTCTTCATCTGATAAAGGTCATTTTTATCACTAACCGTGCTTATAATTTTATTTAATTCTTCTGGATTTTGTTCTTTCTCGAACATATCCTATAGTTTTTTAAGAGTATACTGCTTATACTCCATCTTCTTCTTCTTTCTCTGCTTTTTCAGCTGATTTTTCACCTGATTTTTTTCTACTTTTTTTTGAATTTTTATCTCCTGCAAAGGAAATGGAATTTTATTTTTTGAATTTTAAAAATGATATTTATGTTGAAAAGAGATGCTAATACTGAAAGTGGATTTACTGCTATGCCTTACTTTGTTAACCAGTGAAAGATGGATTACAAATATCTGCTTCTAAAGCTCTTTTACTTCGATCTTAATTTTAGCTATTTCTGCATTTAATTCTGAAACTATATCAGTGATATAGTTTAATTGAGGTGCTATTAGAGAAAGGCCCTTTGGTAAGTGGATAATATGTGAATAATTTGATCCAGAGCAAGCAGGTGATGATTCTAGCATTAATCACGGTTAAATACAGATAATTAGTGATTAATTGAGCTAATTAACTTAAGAATTTTAATTATTTTTGGTTACGTGACTCTAATACTAATTGAAAGAGGGCATCAAGTTATATTAGTAGGCAAAATATCAAAAACATAATTTTAGATTTTTAGAAAGTAAATTTTTAAGGATTTGGGCAAAATGTGCAAATATGAGCAGTTGTGGGTGTGCTTTGCAAATTAGAATAGTAGCTGGGCCTTGAAAATAGCTCAAATAAAGTTTTGAGGGTCCTTTCTGTTAGTTACTTCAAAAGACAAGTTACCTTATATTTGGTTTTAAAAATCGAGGGTCATTAAAATAGTTTACAGTAAACTGAGGGTATCTTTGTGTAGTTTATTCTTAACTTTTTAAGCTTTAGTTTTCAATTTGTTGTTACTATTTCCATAAAATCTTGTAAGTATTTAATTTACAATTTATAATATCTCCGCAATTACAATTTTATTATTATTTTGTTTATTACTTTGTTTTTATTATTTTTTTTATTAATTAAAACTTGTGATCTACAAGAATCCCAGATCCATTTGACATATAGAAAGAGCACGCAAAGGCTTTAAGTCTTTGGCAAAATTTACGGCATTTTCTAACAAATTATTTATTTTGCAGGAACAGACAAAACTGTTGGCAGCACTATTCGACTACAGTGAATCGACACAGATCACTATTCATGAACAGTAATTTGCAGTACCTTTCGGCTACTTCATAAAAAGATTGATGATGACCTACTCAAAGATGAAGGCCGCTTGTGCTACTATTACAAAAGTTACTCAACTGTTGTACTATATTATTCTCCTCATCTCTTCTATGAAAGAAGAGCTCTTATATTAAGAAGGTAGAGCGAATGAGAAGAAGAAACATTCTAGGAAGCTTGCCTTTTTTAAACTTCTTAAGCATTAGCTTTCAGTTTGTTGTTTCCTATTTCTATAAAATCTTGTAAGTATTCAGTTTACAATATATAATATCTCTGCAATTACAATTTTATTATTATTTTGTTTATTGCTTTGGTTTTTCTACTATTTTGTTTATTACTTTTTATTTATTTATTACTCCTGGGCTTTCGTTGGTATCAGAGCCAGATTGGTTAGGTAATCGTTTGGTAAGATGTTGGTCAGCTAGAAATTTGTTGGTCAGCCAGAGGTGGTGGTCCCCGTCGGTGGTCCCGTCGTTCCCGGTTAGTAATCAATGTGGTTTTGAAGTCATGGCGTCTAGAATTAGGAGATTATTATCATTTAAGTCTGATAGTAGTAGCTCTAGTATTATTAATGGTAATGAAGTAAGAACAAAATCATTGTTCAAAGCACCTAGTGCAGACCATTATTAAGATTGGACTATACCTAAGATAGAAGCGGACAACATATATAAAGTAGGAACATTTGATTTCAAAACTGCATACTCAGTCAAAACTCATGAAGAAGTTATTGCCATTCAAAATGGTTTGCGAACTATCTCTCTTTTAAATCAAAACTCAATAATGAGTCATTTAAAAGAAAAGTATAGATTCATGCATATTTTGGTTCAAGTTGCAATTAAACCTTTGGTCAAAAGGGGAATCAATGCTCCTATCTACATGGCACTCCAAGACAAAAGGTTAAAAAGGTGCAATACCTCTTTACTTGCTATGATTCTGACAAATATTTGTAATGGTCCTATATTTTTCAATTGTTATCCTATTTTTTCTATAGGTCTTGCTTGTCCTACAACATTAGAATCTTTAAAGCTTGACATACACCTCCAAGGTGATGAATTTTTCAATTGTAGTAATTTTGTTATTATTTATCAAGTTTATTTTAGACTTCTATCTGCGAATCTTAATACAAAATATTTAACTCCTCTCCCCTCTAATTCAAAGGAAATTGTCCCCCTCGAAATCGAGGATGATAAACCTTCAGTTTTTACTCCAAAACTCTTGAAATGGGATGAGATCACAACTCTGGAAGAGCTCCTTATTGAAAATAATCAACCAGCTCCTTCGATTGAAAGAGAAAAAATTGACCAAATTATAGAAGAACCAAATGGTCAAGTTATTCTCAGATTTAGATCCTTTACAGAATCTGAGACAGAACCTGAACCCTCCACATTTTGTAGGTCTTTCTCAGGATACGCCACTTCTAGAGAAACTCCTAGTAAAGGTTCATTTTGTTATCCTTACCAATCACCTTATATTGAAACTGTACAAATAGAATCATCAACTCCTGTTTCTTCTCGTATAGGAGCAGGAATCAAGGTTCTTACGAAAATTGGCTTTCAAACTGATAAAGTTTTCTTAGAGCAAGATTATCTATCAGAAGCCATTACTTCAAATAGACAATGGTTTGAACAAACTAATGGCCAAATAAGAACCAGAATTAAGCAAGAATGGAAAGTCGACACACTTCAACCAGCATTCAACATTCCATTCTTCTTATGGTTCTCTATTTTTGCCTCTCAAAAAGGAATGAACAAAATCTATTCCATTCCCAATATCAATGTTCAAACAAATCTTCATAAGCTTTGACATTGAGATGATGGAGGTAGTCTTTTATCTATCCAACCTTCTAATGCCCCTATTAAACACCAAGTTAAGGATGAAGCTCTCATCGCTTCACCTTATAAAAAAGAAAAAGGGGAATGAGACTGACACAACTCAACTTGATGATGTAAGAAAACTACATCAGCAAGCTAACTACACAAACACAATCCTCAACACTATAGCAAAACAATAAACCAAGTCTCTACTAAAGTTAATGACGAAATTGCTTCTAAAACTCCTATTCAAAATACTAACTCGACAGATAATATTTCCAAGCCTTTTTTCAAAACGGATAGTATTCCCAAACGTAACGAAAGTTCTCTAGTTGAAGCATCTTCCAAAAATAGCAATCAACTCCTCAAATTAATTATGAAACAGATCAAAGATCTTGCTACTTCCAGCAAACCCAAAAGTGTTACTTGTCTTAATAAATCTGTTAAAATTATATCTCGGATATTTCTTCTAAGGAAGAAGGGAATGACAGTGATTCCTCCAAAGATATAATTAATACAATACAGAAAACCTTTAATGAAGACGAGCCTTAATCTCTTAATAAAATCCTTAACTAGAAATAAAAGTCTACAAAAAAACTATTATTCGAGGCCTACATCTCCGAATCTCCAGTATGCAGAAAGGGGTAGTTTTGCCACTCCACAGTTCAATGGAGATGCCTTATACACAAGGAACATTGATGGCAAATCTGAATATGAAATTTTGTCGACCTTACAAGAAATGATAATGGCAGTCAGCCTATAAAACCAAAGGGCTATAGGGAGATCAAATTGCTACAGCCTTAGCTGTTGGATTCTCTGGACAATTAAAAAATTAGTGGGATAATTTTCTTAGTCCAGAAGCTCGTAGTGAAATCCTCAATCATGGTTATACACATATTAATGATTGAGGAGTAGATCTAGAAATCCTTATACATACATAACCTTACATTTTCTTGGAAATCCAAAAGAAGAATAGGCGGCAGCCAAAACAATTCTTATTAATCGAAGATGCCCCATTTTGTGTGATTATCGTTGATACAAAGATGTCTTTTTTACCAATGTTCTTAAAAGAGAAGATGGAGTCTAAGGGTTTTGGAAAGAATGATTTATAGCAGGACATTCACGACTCTTTGGAGAGCGTATATCGAGTAAATTAAGATAGCACTTTGGTACAAACAATATCCCTTTTGGGTTGTTAACATTTGGCCAGCTTTTTGGTATTGTTAAAAATGAGGGACTTAATCTCTGTACAGAGATTCAGCTTCGAGCCAAAGATGGAGCATATAGCGCCCAGTCCCCAAAGAAAATGGGTAATTTTTGTGACACTTTTGGTATCACAAAAATAGAAGCTCGTTCTACAGCTCGTAAGAGAATACAGAAGAAGGTAGTCAAACGAAATTACAAAAGACCTCCTCCACCTCCTCCGAAGCCATATAAAAAGAAGGCTAACCCAAAACCTACTCCTAAGAGTGAAGCCACTAATAAAAAGAAAAAAAATTGTTTGTTATAAATGTGGCAAAATAGGTCACAAAGCTTTCTAGTGCAAAACAGAACAAAAGATTAATTTGAGCTATTTGCTGGGGAACCAGAACTCCAGAAAAGGCTTTTAGCCATGCAAGCAAAAGAATCCTCAGAATTTGAAGAAGAAGACTATTAGTTGGAATCATGTGATAACGATGATTCTGATTATGAATCTTTTCCTATTCAAACTCTAAATGTTATTACAAGTCTTCTCAAAATGAATTTCTTCTTGACCTTATTGGAAACATTATTGATAATGAAATGAGAAAGGAATTTTTATAAAAATTTAAAGGCCTTATTCTTGAAGAAGAAAATAGATCTTTTAAATTTACTCCTGAATCAACTAGTATTACTAAAATATTTGACAAATATCCCTTTCTGAATCCATACCAACAAATTACTACCTGAGATTTGCAAAATCAGGTAAATGATCTCAAATCTCAAGTTAGATCTCTTAAGCAAGAGATTATATGTCTCAAAACCAAAGATCTTCAATTTGATACCAAGTTTCACTTCTTGAGTCAAAAATCCATGACCTTACTGACATTCCTGAAACATCAGAACAAATTCTGGAAATCTCTTCCCAAGATATTCCTGAAGAATAGTTTGTGGCAACACTATCTCAAGTCATGTTCGAAAAATGGTACTCCGTTGTTAACCTTGAGGTTGAAAAATTTTCTACTAACATAATCACCTTAATTGATAGGAGCAAACCAAAACCATATACGAGGAGGCATTATTTATACAAAATGCTGTGAAAGAACCCATGAGCAACTTAGTAGTGCTAATGGAGAACCTCTTAACATTAAATATAAACTCAATAAAGGATACAAAAGGAACGACAATTATTATTTCAAAAACGTTTACTTGATTGTTGATAACATCACCAATGACGTTATCCTTGGGACTCCTTTTCTAACTCATATTTATCCATTCCGTGTAATCAGGAATTCACACTAATGTAATGGGTAAACCTATTTCATTCAATTTTTTTACTCCGGCTATACAAAGGAAAATCTCTCTTTTACGATCAAATTCTATTTTTAGACAAATCAATGTTCTTCAAAGCAAGCAGAGTCAAATATGCTATCTTCAAGAGGAAATCTCTTATCGACACACTGAAGAACAATTACAAAATCCTATCCTTCAAAAGAAAATCCTTTATTTGCAAGATATCATTAAAAGAAAGGTATGTTCTGACCTTCCCAATGCATTTTGGGAAAGAAAAAAAAAAATATTGTTGCCCTTCCATATGAGAAGGATTTTATGAAAGAAACATCCCCACAAAGGCTAGACCTACACAAATGAATGCAGAATTATTAGAGTACTGTAAGAAAGAAACACAGTCTCTGCTTGACAAAAAGCTAATCAGACCATCCAAGTCACCTTGGAGCTGTGCAGTGTTTTATGTTAACAATTCTGCAAAAAAAGAACGGGGCGTTCCAAGACTCTTTATTAACTACAAACCTTTAAACAAAGTTCTCCGACGGATTAGATATCCAATCCCAAATAAACGAGATCTTCTTGATTGTCTTTATGATGCAAAGATATTTTCAAATTTTAACATGAAGTCGGGTTTTTGGCAAATTCAAATAATTGACAAAGATAGTTACAAAACTGTATTTATAGTTCCATTCGAACATTATGAATGGAATGTAATGCCCTTTGGATTAAAAAATTCTCCTTCTGAATTTCAAAATATTATGAATGACACTTTTAATCCATATTCTACATTTAT
Organism: Carnegiea gigantea; assembly: GCA_029747015.1. Lineage (NCBI taxonomy): Eukaryota > Viridiplantae > Streptophyta > Magnoliopsida > Caryophyllales > Cactaceae > Carnegiea > Carnegiea gigantea. The sequence goes on from JAKOGI010000214.1 coordinate 441,670, forward strand.
AATTATTTACATGGATGATGTTCTTATTTTTTCTAAAACCATTGATCAACATTTTAAACATCTGCAAATCTTTTAGAATATTGCTGAACGAAATGGTCTAGTTGTGTCTGCATCCAAGATGAAATTCTTTCAAACAAAAATGATATTTTTAGGTCATGACATTTATAGAGGCACTATTAAACCCATTATGCGGTCATTAGAATTTGCAAACAAAGCCCCTGATGAAATTAAAGATGAGAAGCAATTACAAAGATTTCTTGGTTGTCTCAATTATATGTCTGGTTTCTTTCCTAATCTCCGACAGACTTGTGCTCTCTTATATAAAAGACTAAAGAAAAACCCAATTGCATGGACCCCTCAACGTATAGAAATAGTTAGACAGGTCAAACAAACGGTCAAATCCCTACCATGTTTAGGAATTCCTTATCCGCTTGCATTCATGATAATTGAGACCGATGCGTCTGATAAGGGTTATGAGGGAATTCTTAAACAAAAACTTAAAGATCAAGAACAATTAGTTAGATACCATTCAAGACTGTGGCTCGGTCCTTAAAAGAATTATTCTACTATTAAAAGAGAAACTTTATCTATTGTTCTTTGTGTTTCAAAATTTTAAGATGATTTATTTAACAAAATATTCCTTTTAAGGACGATTGTAAATCCGCGAAAGAAGTTTTACAAAAGAATGTTAAAAATTTAGTTTCCAAAAAAATTTTTGCAAGATGGCAAGCTATACTTTCTTCCTTTGACGTTGATATTGAATTTATCAAAGGAGAGAATAATTCTTTGCCCGATTTTCTTATGAGAGAGTTTCTGTAGGGAAAATGTGAGAAAACTTCTTTTGCGTACGAATCATAAAGAGCAAGAAAGACAAAGGCAAAGGCATACAAAAACCAGATGATTACAAATCATTTCCACCAAAAACACCTTCCTACCATTATCAAACTTCCCTCCACTTACCTACAAATCTGCTGTTAGCTAACCTCCAAAAACAGTTCATGACAACTATTTCAACAAATACACCGAGCACCTATTTTTGACAAGCTACAAAACAGCCCTCCACTAACCTTGTTATCAAAGATCTTGTACAAAGAAGCTTTGGTCATCTTCCTCACCGTACTGACAACTCTGTTAAAAACCGTCAATTCTATGATTTAATCTTAGTACTCAATCGGTTGACATTTCTCTACCACAGACAATTTCAACCTTGATTATATCCTCCATTCAAAATGCATAATCAAAAATGTTCTTGGTTACGAACAATGGAAAGACCCTTTCTCGCAACGTCGATTCTCAGTACCTTTTCACCCTCCTACCTACAACTATAATGACTCCAGACAAGCCGGGGAGCAGACCATTTTCTACAAACTAGAAGTTTATTCATGGTTCTTCAACTTTCATGACAAGTGTCCTATGACATTTCCTATTTGGTTTTACCACTGTGCACTATGTTTGGATGCTCTACCTCGATACTATCAGCAGATGCAAAGGCAGGATGGGAATTTTTGATCCAGAACACCCCTGCTCTTAAAGCCTATACCAAAGAAGTCCAAGTCTTCAGAACATTTAATACTGCCTAGATTTTTTCTTGGGAATATAAGTTCTACATTTTTTTTATTAAATTCATTTCCACTTTCGATTGATCAGGTCTACAAAGTTAAGTGGTGGAATGAATACAAAATCATTCTTTATGGAAAAGAAAACATCGACTTCTTCTGTAAAACCAGAAACAAAAAGTTCACCCTCCATAACCTCCATACGTTTGACAAAATAGAGAAGCCCTTGTTAGCTTTCTTAAAGCTCACATTGAGTTTTGTAATATGTTTTGATGAAAGACAAAAAAAGATTAATCAATTGACATATTCATCATGTTATATTTGTATTCTCTTAAGATTACAATACTGATTATAATTGATGAAATTATGATTGATAATATCCTTTTTGGTTACGGTTGTTTCCTTATTATTAGGGATCCTCATGTGGTAAATATTTGACTTTCAAGATTTAAAACTTTTTAAATGCTTGATATTTGCCTTGATTATGGAAAAGATTGCAAATCATCTTAAAGATATCCTCAATCAGTCAAATAAACAAAGTAACCGTTGCATATAATATCAGAATCAACCAAAAATACTCCTGACCGTTGCTGCTGAGATTATGAGATCTTCAAGGACCCTGAACTGAAGTTCAAGACCTTGAACTGAAGCTAAGATCCAGGAGGAAATCTGAAGTCAGTCTAACGGCTGGTTTTGGAGGGTTTGTCAAAGCTTTGCTATAAATATTGACACTAGCTGAAGGCTGAACACAAAAAGAGAGAGCACAAGCAAAGAAGAAGAAAGAAAGCTACACACTTGCAAATCAAGAGGAGGAATTTCAGAAGAGCTTGAACTTACATTGGCATATTTATTTTGTTCTCTACTAAAAAAGTGTATCTTATAATTATTATCTTTCTTTATATTGGGTTGGGTTCATTAGTCGGAGGGCCGACTATCCAAGTACGGTTGGGGAGCAACGCGTACGTTGGGACACCTATAGTTGTAAGGTTAACTAGTAGATTATACGATTGGTGAATCGTGTGTAATCGACCGACCTAATAAAAAAAAGAATTCAAAATCCCATCGGCGAGGGGCACCCGTGGGTAGAGGACTAGGCGTGGCCAAACTTCTATAAATTGTGTGTTTTGTCCACATTTATATTTTCCGCATTTCTATTTCGATTATTTTGTGACTTTGATCATCATCCTATTTACTCCTCTCTAGAGTGATTTAACTAACCAAACTGGGTCAATAATTGATATCAGAGCTAGTACTATTTTTTAAAGACTTTACCGTCTAATAGTTTAATCCCATGGCTAGTTATGATTTTGACTCTGACTGCCCTCCAATTTTTAAATGTACTAATCATTTTTTGTGGCAGGAAATAATCAAACGTTATATCAAGTATAAGGGTCTCGATCTTTGGGAGATCATGGTCAAAGGTCCAAATCGAAAAATGAATATGCTGAAGATGATTACAAGTGGATATCCAAAAATTTTAAAGCTATAAATATTTTATATTGTGCTCTCACTGTTGATATTTATGAGTTTATCTCATATTGTGATAGTGCCAAGGAAATTTGGGAGGCTCTTTATAATTTATATGGTACTAATCAAAATATGGTATTGAGCGAATTTGTGGCGCCGGATGAAATAATCATGGAAGGAAATGTTAAGCAAGTTGAGGATCACCAACTACATGAAGAGCAAGAACATGAAAATGATGATCCAATTCAATGGTTTGCACATAATCATGTCAAGCATGCCCAAATTGAGGAATTTCCTGAAAATGGTGAGAAAAATAATGATTCTAGTTATTCATCTATTCTTTAAAGCGGTAAGGATGAGGTAACATCCATAATTGAATTTTCAAATGATAGTTTTTCTCCAAGTTGTCATATTTGTTATGATTTAAATACCACATCAAATTTTCAACTTTCAAAAATTTTGATTGTGGTGTTAAATCAAGAAAATCTGTCAAGATTGAGGGAAAGAAAAATTTTACCTTATTAATTTTTCTTACTTCTAACAATTTTGAATCCAAGAAGAAAAGGGCATCAAGATTTGGTCGAGCAACTTCATTTTTGAAGAAATCAAAAAAGAATGCGCATGTTCATGGGATATTATTGATTCCTCATTTACGTACTAATAATGAATTTTTAATAGCATTTGATCCTCTTGAAAATTTAAGTGGACAAGGAAACATTGGAGTTTTGCAAAGGCATATGGTAAGTTATGGTTTGTCAAAAATAAAAATAAGGTAAATTCATTTGTTTTGTCATTGCTCAGATTTCAAGGTCTTGAAATACAGTCTAAGGCCTTAATTTGTAGGCAGAATTTGGGTATCTTTAATATGACCAATTCAAAGGCTTGAATTTTTATGTCAACATATTGAATAGTGGTGATATTTAAAAGGGAGTGATGTTATCTTGCATGATCTACTTCCTATTTGAGAAATTTTGATTTCAAATTTTCAAATTTTAATTTGCTTTATTGTCTTTGGAATGTGAGCATAATTAATATTCCAACATACTTATACTATTATGACATGTTAGTATGCACATATGATCTCATTGGTGTTCTCAATAATTATTATGATCCCTAATACTTATATTGCTTGTTTCTAGAAGAGAAAAATTATATCACTTGATCATTTTTCAATAGCCTTGATTTACTCTTGATAGGGGGAGAATTTTGTTAATGTTACTATAAGTTAATCCCTTGTTATATCCTTATGTTGCTTACGAGAATTTCAAGTCAATGAGCATTAGCGTATGTGATTGATTTTGTTGTTAGTGTCTAATCCCTCATATGTTTTTTATTATATGTTTTTTATGGGTGCCATAGATCAAAAGGGAGTATCTTTCATTGATTTGTTAAGGGGGGCTATATGTGTTTGCCATAGTTTTTGTGCTTCGATTTTTCCTTCTCCACTTGTGCTACCTTTTTGATGAAATACAAAAAGGGGGAGAAGTATTTGGAAAACTTTTCATGGTGTGTCATTCAAAATTATATTGATATATGTTATTTTTATTGGGTTTTGTCTTTCATCAAAAAGGGAGAGATTGTTAGCTTTCTTAAAGCTCACATTGAGTTTTTTAATATGTTTTGATGAAAGATAGAAAGAGATTAATCAATTGACATATTCATTATGTTATATTTGTATTCTCTTAAGATTACAATGCTGATTATAATTGACAAAATTATGATTGATAGTATCCTTTTTGGTTATGGTTGTTTCCTTATTATTGGGGATTCTCATGTGGTAAATATTTGACTTTCAAGATTTAAATCTTTTTTAAATGCTTGATATTTGCCTTGATTATAGAAAGAATTGCAAATCATCTTAAAGAGATCCTTAATCAGTCAAATAAACAAAGTGACCATTGCATACAATATCAGAATCAGCCAAAAATAGCTCATGACCATTGTTGCTAAGATTATGAGATCTTCAAGGTCTTGAACTTTAATTCAAGGCCTTGAACTGAAGCTAAGTTCTAGGAGGAAATCTGAAGTCAGTCTAACGGCTACTTTTTGAGAGCTTGTCAAAGTTTTGTTATAAATATTGAAACTAGCTGAAGGCTGAACACAACAAGAGAGAGCACAAGCAAAGAAGAAGAAAGAGAGCTACACACTTGCAAATCAAGAGGAGGAACTTGAGAAGAGTTTGAACTTATATTGGCATATTTATTTTGTTCTCTACCAAAAAAGTGTATCTTATAATTGTTATCTTTCTTTGTTCTGGGTTGAGTTGATTAGTCGGAGGGCCAACCACCCAAGTACGATTAGGGAGCAACGCGTCTGTTGGGATACCTATAGTTGTAGGGTCAACTAGTAGGTTATACAATTGGTGAATCGTGTATAATCGACCGACCTAATAAAAGAAAGATGTCCAAAATCTCATCGGC